>JASAMW010002037.1:0-13536 GCA_030247985.1 Epsilonema sp. ZAB3_2 | reverse complement strand
GATATTTCAAATACCCAATAAATCTTGGAGCCAATATCTGCCAGGGATGCTCTGTGCGTTTACACTAAGTCGTCCATTCTTCCCCTAAGCAGAATTATATATTTTTGCCAATAATATTTTTGACTGCACCTATACACTTATGCATTACATCAATGTCAATAGTAACTCTATATAGGCCAGGCCTATGCCATACTATATACATACATACACGTACATAGTATTCCCAGTTGGGCAAATTATCATGGTGATGCAATGCATACAACTTGCCTAAAAGTAATGTAAACAAAGCAAAGCAAACAATAAGATTCATACTTATCATGATGCGTTGATAAAAGTTATACACATTTTGAAGTTGAGTGATGCTCAGCTCATCACATGCTGTTCATGATCACTTGTGAGCAGCCGCCTACTACTTACTTGTATAGTCTCCTCATCAACAATTGTTCTGCCTGCACCATGTTGGGCTTATTGATCATAGCGGGTCTAGTTGCTTACTTTTTTTACTACCACCTGGTACAGAAGAGAGTTGGCCTTCCACCAGGACCCACACCCATCCCATTCATTGGAAATGCTCTCCAGTTAGATCAAAATGATTTGGCCAAAGCCTTCATTGATTGGTCAAAAACCTATGGCCCCATCTTCACTATTTGGCTGCCAGAGCCAAATGTTGTCATCACAGATTATGAACTGATGAAAAAGTATATCATCAAGCAAGGTGACACCTTCTCCGGTAGGTTCAGAAACTACATTTTCAACTTTTTCACTGGAGGAAATTATGGACTGGTTCTATCTGATGGAAATCTGTGGAAAGAACAGAGAAGATTTGGCCTGCATGTTCTGAGAGACTTTGGATTTGGGCGCAGTGAGATGGAGAAGAAAGTGAGGGCTCAAGCAGATGAGTTGGTTCAACACATCAGTGAGCTGCTCGGGGGTCAAAGTAGTGGCATTGTGGAGCTGAAGAGACCACTGGAACTTTGTGTGGCCAACATCATCAATGAACTAACCTTTGGCTATGCATACAAGAGAGGCCAGGATGAGCGGCTGCATAAGATCAAGCGGTATCTAGAGGAGAACTTGAAAACACTGGTCAAGCCTGAAGTCCTAATGCTTGGAGCATACCCATGGCTAAGATTCATCCCACTCTTCGGTAAGAGTTGTGCTAGGTATTTTGATATACACAGCAGTGAACCATGCTATATACTTAAAGGGGAACTTTGCGCGGAAAATTCGGGGTAAGGCTACACACACATCATTAGATAGAGTATAAAAAATGCTGTAAAACGCACCAAGTCCCATCCCTCTACGTTGCGTCATTCTTGAGTTACAGGCAAAATACTGATCACGATCAGTGAGCCAGAAACTCAGCTTGAGAGCACGTAGCTCGCTAACCACTGCACCAATCTGAATAATTTTTCTACCACCGTGTGCTCCGTTTGGTGTTCTACCTTTTTGTTGTATAAAGTTTTGCTGTATCTTCACTGCCTGTGGAATGGGAGGCCAACAAACAGGTGTCCTTGCGCAGTTTAGCACATATTTCGTCAACGTAGAGGGATGGGACTTGGTGCGTTTTGCAGCATTTTTTATGCTCTATCTAATGATGTGTGTAGCCTTACCCCGAATTTTCCGTGCAAAGTTCCCCTTTAACTTAGTATGTAGTAATACCAAGACTACATAAGAGAAGAGAGACTAAGCCAGCTAGTATTGGCGTCGTGTTCCATGCTACGGCCGTTTTGGTCCCAATCGGGGGCCCGGGCCCCCGATCGGGGGCCCCCGTAGATCGATGTAAAATAGAGAAAGGGGCCCCCATCTGTGAAAAAAAAGAAAGAAAAGGAAACGAAGAGAAAGTTCGAGAAGGAAAAAAAGAAAGACTCTCAACTTTTGCATGCATTTTATAGGGGCCCCCGATTGGGACCAAAACGGCCGTAGCATGAAACACGAAGCCAATACTAGCTGACATAGTCTCACTCCCTTATGTAGTCTTGGTAATACCAACCTAGCATTGTATCATATATATTGGCGTTTCTGCAGGAAACTTTGGCATGAAGTCAATCAAAGAACAAATGGATGGGATCTTCAACTTTATTCGCGAGGAGCTGAAAGAGCACAAAGAGAAATTTGATCCACATAGTGAGCCAACAGATTTCATGGATGCGTTTCTCCAGGAGATGCACAAGCGCAAGGAAGCAGGAGAACCAGAGGGCTCCTTCAGTGAATGGCAGCTGCTCGTGGGTATCATTGACCTGTGGGGTGCAGGTATGGAAACAACACAGACCACGCTCAAATGGGGCATGCTCTACATGCTGCACCATCCAGAAATACAGGCAACGTGTCGCCAGGAAATCCAGGCTTTGTTGGCCAGTCGTTCTTCTCAGATTATCCAGATGGTAGATCGTAACAGTCTGCCCTACACTGCAGCAACCCTGAATGAGATCCAGCGGATGGCCAACCTGATCCCACTCAACATTCAACGTCTCACCACTGAGGATACAGTAATGGAGGGTTATCACTTGCCCAAGCACAGCATCATTCTTCCTCAGATATCGGCAGTTTTGAGAGATGAGAAAATCTTTCCAGAGCCTGACAAGTTCCAACCGGAGAGATTCCTGGAGGCAGATGGGAAGAGTTTGAAGAAGGTGGAAGAGTTGGTCCCGTTTTCTCTGGGGAAACGCCAATGCATGGGAGAGAGCTTGGCGAGGATGGAATTGTTCCTCATCTTCGCCACTCTCATACACAAATTCCGCTTCTCCAATCCACCTGGATGGCCGTTGCCAACCTTGGAGGGTCAGCAGGGAATCACAAGAGTCCCAACAAATTACAAAGTAATGGCAGAAAAATTGTGAAATTTTATCTTTTCTTTTCACACATTAGAAATTGGGCCACTTACGTATATGTGACATCACCTCAATTATATCATATGGACAACTTTGATTAAGACACGTAGGTACACGTACATATTATCACAGTAGTTACCACTTGACAGAGCCAATTGGAAGCGATGAGATGTGTTCTTTTTCCGCTCACCTCCTATTTAGCAGCTGCAACCAATTCCTGATAATGCTTGAGTGAAAGTTCATCTGAAAAATTGACCAAGTTTCGATTTTCTGCAATGTGTAATTGAACTGCCACTATTGCAGTTTCAATACAAATCCTTTATTCGTATTCAGTGACTGCAAGCAATCAGCGTACACACCTGGAAATTCGTGAATGAATCGAGCGATGCTTCGGCGAGTAGGTTCCAATAGTGTCAGCTGTTGACATTTCTGCAAGCACACAATTGCAGTCTTATGAGAGCGCTTTAGCGCGCGTAGTAGCACATCAGCATCACTATCTAGTACAGTATCTACATAGGAACAGTAACAATGCACATTACGTGCCAGGTATACTATACATACAGTAGTACCTATTTACGCACAGAATCACGCAGCTGGAAAATAGCGCTGCGTAAAAATTGAGCCACTGTACGCAATTCTGTGCGTAAATCAGTATACCTGCCGCCTAACACGAATGGATCACGATAACATATTACAACACAACACGATGATAACCTGAGCATCTTTTGAGACCAGTGTCTCTTCCACATTCGTCCAACTGTTGTCATTGCTACCACTAGCCCATTCATCTGTTTCAGACGCTTTCACCTCTTCAAACTTCTCTATGCCTCCTTCTTCTTCTTCTTTCGGTTTGGCATCTTCTGATACATCCTGCATACATCACAAGTTACAGACTGCAGTAACACGTATGTACAGTACAGACAGTACATATACCATACGCTAGTACACTGTAGCTAGTCCAAGACAATCGCAAACATTCACTACCGCTTGTACGAAGAAGGCCAAGCAGTCGTGTAGGAGAGCCTTGAGTGATGTGGCTGCTCTTTTAACGTGGACATCCAGCTCTTTTCTCAGCTGGGAACAGCTCAGTTGACGCCGACCAGATATAAGGTCCAAACATATGCCAAGGCATGCGGTCAATTCGGAAGGTCTGAAGCTATGTTTGGGGTTGGATTGGGTATATGGGGGTATGATGGGGGGGGGGGGGGTTTGATTGGGGGGAGGGGGTTATGATGTGGTTTTTTATGTTTTTTAAATCGCGAGGCATATTTTTGGTAAAAGCGCGTGTTTTAGGGCATATTTGAGGTGTGGTATTCTGTTGAGGCTTATAGGCATCTTAGCTTGGTGTGGGAGTGGCTATGGGTAGCTTATGATGCTTCATAGGTGGTTCGGTCTGTCGTCATATGGGGGTATGCATGGGGGGGGGGGGGGGGTTTTGCTTTGGGCATTTTTTAGTTTTGCCAGATGGGGGTATGCATTGGGGGGGGGGGGGGGGGGTTATGCATTGGGGGGGGGGGGGGGGGGTTATGCCCGTAAATACGTATGTGTAGATCTGGGAGTAAGAGTTTGAAAAACCGACACAGGGTGGGCGGTTTAACAGATGCCGCGAAAAGCCGTCATTGTTGTCAACACGTCAGTCAGCTGTTGTTGGTTTGTTGACGACGAATATATGGGTGTTGTCGGTTTGTTGACGAAATGACAACAAATTGACATCACCCTTATATATAAAATTCGTCAAAAAACCGACAACAGCGGAGCGACTTGTTGACAACAATGACGGCTTGTCGTGGTATGTATGTTAAAGTTGCCCCACGCTAGCCTGCGTACGTACGTAGGCAGGCAATCAAAAGTATTATCCAACCTGACGTCCGCCAAAAACGATTCCGCATCCTGAAATTGCGCAGCGGCGAGGGCGCAGACAGCAGCCGCCGATTTGAGTGCTTCCATCTGCTCCACGCTTTGCGCTCGCGGTATCAAATTTGACAGAACTGCAACAAGAACAGTGTCATAACAAGCTGCACTGTTGAGCACTGTATGTATGTATGTATGTATGTATGTATGTATGTATGTATGTATGTATGTATGTATGTATGTATGTATGTATGTATGTATGTATGTATGTATGTATGTATGTATGTATGTATGTATGTATGTATGTATGTATGTACGTATTTTATAGGCGAAGTGAATTACCGTATTTACCCATGGGGCTATGCAAAAATTGAGAGGTCATATGGGCTATGCATAGGGGGGGGGGGGGGGGGGCAATGCATGGGGCATTTTTTATGTTTTTGAGAGGTGCGCAGAGGCATATTTTTAAGGTCAAAAGCACGTGTTTTAGGGCATAATTGAGGTCAAAACAGGGTTATTCTAGTACAATACACCCCCAAGCAGGCTTATAGGCATCTTAGCTTGGTATGGGAGTGGCTATGGGTAGCTTATGACCAGCAGGTAGGTACTTATGGGTAGGTAGGTTCAGGTACTGTACAGTACATATGGGGCTATGCATGGGTAAATACGGTATGATGTGCATGCATGCATACCTTCTACAGCCTGTACATAGTTCGCCCGTGCAACCGCCGGTTTCGCTTGGAATACGCAGCTTTCCTCCAGTGACGAGGCAGCAACAGCGCCCTCTTGCGGAGCTTTTCTACCCAATTTTCTGAAACAAGCACTACTACTCAGTATTCACTACTAACACAGAGAGTTTGATCGCACAATGTGTGAAATACAAATCCCATTAGTTGCTCACGCGTTTGTACAGCTAGGCAAGTGTACGTACGTTGTAATCCGCGTCCTATTCATCAAGCAGCCTCGTATTACTTGCTCATCTTTCAACACAGAACCACCATGAACATCTTTCAGAATGCTAAACAGAAAGGATGCAAGAAATACCTAAAGCAGTGTAATGCCGTGTAATTTCGAATGATCGCCGCATTGTCAGCAGTACAACTGAAACATACCTGTCATACTGTCGTTCAGCCTGGTTCAGAAAAGATTGCAGTTCCAAGAGAACTGCGTAAAGATTCTGAGCGCAACAGTCCGCGTCTTCTTTTGAGCAACACATCTCTTCTGCAATTTGAAGCCGTACTAACTAACTCAACATGACCCCAAGCACTCTTACTCTACTCTCACAGTTTACCGTAGTAACCGTTCAAACTTATAGTCGGCTAATCAAATGAATTCGGCCATTTTCGAAGTTACGGAAGAGTTTGCGTAAAAGGAACGGTCACTTACAAGTAGTTTTGTGATAGGCCTACTTGCACGAAAAACTTTCATGACTTGAAAATCTGCGCGGCATTCTTTCAATGGCTGATCACAGTACGTACGTACTTGCCCGGACACTCAAGAGTGATTCACATTGAAAGGAAATGCGCTCGGAGTACGTCCGGCGGATCCATGCTTGCCCATGTACGTACGTCGTTGCATATGGATACGCCGAACGTACGCCCAGCGCAGCGTAGTGTACGTACATGTCTCTTATGTGAATGAACCATTACTCACCGATATTGGCGCGCATGGCATCCAGCGCCAGCGGTAGAGCGTGCGGATCGTACGACGTGTAGTGGAACTCCTCCTGTTTTCCCTCAGTTGGACGCAGGGTTGCGTGCTTGAGGACGGATTCACAGCGGTTGTATACCACGTAGAAGGCGTAGAATGCCGCCGCGTTTGGCTATACAAAGATAAACACACGCACGCAGTACGTACGTACGTAGTTGCAGTATTTCATACGTAGGTACAAGCTCATATAAGACCCTGCGTGCCAGGAACAACTTTTTACATACGCACATATGTACGTACAGCACAATATAAAGTATGTCGAATTATAGTGCGGAGTAATTCGGGTAACCTCGATTTTTACTATTCACCCCCGGCCCAAATTGCCCCGCACTCCCACTATCACGTAACGCTACACTAAATGTTTCAATAAAGTACGAACCAGAGTTCTGAGTTGCAGGGTATGCCTGAACAAATCCTGAGTATCGTAGTGTCGCAGTTGACGAGCAATCAGGGCCTGAGCGCACCAGGCAGGAGCGTACTCCGGGTCCGAAGCCTGCGCTTGAGATAACGCCCGATGAGCCACGGACACCTAAACAGACGGTTTGCCCGCTACACACACGTGAACTCCGAATTTGGAGCGCTGACTACTACTTAACCCCCTGCGTAATCCCAGGCGTCCGCCTGTCCGTAGCCACCCAGCAAACCCCGTCCGTAGACGGGGTTTGTTTTTCCACTCCGTTTACGGACGGGGTTTGCCCCGTCTATGGACGGGTTTTGCCGGGTGGCCACGGACAGGCGGACGCCTGGGATTACGAAGGGGGTTAAAATTGAACTGTCCAACCACCCTCTCATTTTTACCTCCCCTTTCTTCAAGTACAGTAATCCCAGCTGCGTCCACGCGTGTGCGTTCCTCGATTCCAGCTGTAGCGCCTTGACGAAACAATGTTGAGCCAGGGCCGCCCCATTCTCTCCGAAACCCCCACTCTCTCCTGTCGTCTCTGACGCGTAACAGACGCCGAGAGCTATCCAGGAAGCGGCGGACTGCGGCTCAAGTTGAAGCGACCTCTGGAGGGAATGGATGGCGGCAGATTTGGAAGAGGAAGAGGAGGAGCTGGTGAATTGACTGCGATGCCAGAAAGTTACGCCCAAGTCACGCCAGAGGGCGCTGTAGTCGGGACGGATGCGAAGAGCCCTGCAGCAATAATTTAAGGTCTCAAACTATAGTTTCGGAGCCAACTTTGAGGCTTCGTCTTAGCCGTTGTACGCAAGATAAAAGTGATCCGTCATAATGTGAATAAAGTATCATTCTTCCTCTACACGTACACCAAACTGCAGCGCCAAAGCTCCTGTATTCGGCGCAGTACGACACGCCAAAGAACACCATAAAAACCATGCGATTTGGGTGTTCCGAAGGAACCGCTGGGTATTTTTCAACACCAGGCATAGCGTTGAACGCGTCTTTACGAGAGGAATCGATCGGTACCTGCGGCGCCTCTCTACGTTGCCTCTACACAAAGTTATCCATAAAAAACGTGTTTGAAAAAGTTAGCGTTTCAATCAGGAATAGCGCTACAGATAGACCGTTTCAAGAGGCGCTATATGGCGCGTCAAACAGATCGTGTAACAAGCTATCCATCGGTATCTTGATCTCCTCTCAACTCGCTTTCGTTGGCTCAGGAGAGAGCTGGACCGCATTTATATAGTTGTCCATGCATATGTACGTAGACGACCGCAAACGAGCGACCAGAGCGCAGCGCGCGGGCTGGAGCGGAAACAGCGAACTGAAACGAAGAAGACGGATGAAAACAACTGGAATTTGGATTGTACGAGTAAGAGCTGTACGACTACACGCAGTAGTCTATATGTGCTGGTAGTCTAGGAGTCCACGGCTCAGAGAACTATAGTGTGAGACCTTAAGAGTGAAGCACAAATACAAACAAATGGATGATTCAGATGTTCCTCGGTAATGAGGAGAATTCAGGCCAGGGAAAACATCTCCACTTGGTCAGTATATATATCGTCCCTCACTTCCCTACCTATGTATGTAGTATGTACTGTAGATGTACATAGCCTCAAAAGTGAATCAATGGGAAGAAAACAAACAACTATCAATCATACCTGAGATAGCTTCTACTCGCCCATGCCACAGCCATCTCCCTTTTGCCTCCATACTGGTCCCCATCTCCACCACCACCACCTACTGTAGTTGTACCCTCTTCCTCCTTATCCACTCCCGTCGCTTCCAGCATTCCCCCCACTCTCCTCCACCTCTCCTCCATTTCCACCGTACATAACTTCCGTTCAGGAATATTCGCACCAATAAACATCAGCGCGTCTCCCAGCAACTTCCACGTCAGCGTTACGACCATTGGCAACGCTGCCGAACGCTCATTGGTTGTTGCGGCAGATGACGTCACCGCTTCTTCTGCTGCGCGCTGATTGGCTGCGAGTGACGTCAGAGCGTCCAGACAACCGATGACGTCATCCCAGGCGCGAGAGTAGCGCCGCTCTTTCTCCCAGCGATAGCGGGCCAACTTTAGGTAGATTTCGGCCAGCAACAGGTTGCCTGGCGTGTAAGAGGGCTGCGCGCGGGTTAGCGATAGACAGGAAGCGAGCGCGTCCGTCAGTTGAAGGCTCCTGAAAAACAGAGGCAACCGTGTAGTCGAAATAAGAACGGCGCGTAAGGTAAGTATTTACTACAGGGTATCCCACGTAAACCTACCTAACGATCCAGCCTTATAACTTCCGTATTACAGTAGATATCAAGCTCGAATTTTGTCCCCAGAAACCTAAGAATATGCCATTTGTTGTGGCAAAATTTGAGCCAAATAGGTCAACTAGGGATGAAATTACGAGCTTGCAAATTTGTGACTACGTTTTTCAACATTTTGAAATCAGTTGTGCCTCTATTGACCTTGACAGCTCCGTGAAGGCTGTTACGTGCAGTAAATCGCCTGTATTTTTGTATCCTTTGTATTCTGGACCGTGATGACGTTCAGCCATTATTGTTCCGCCATATTTCCATGTTGGATGAGCTGCTTGACCATGCTCAGCAGAAGATTTTAGTCCCAAAACCACGCTCAGTGCGGAAAATGCGAAAAACAGGGTCCAAAATTTCCAAGCTTGTAATTTCATCCTTAGTTGACCTATCTGACTCAAATTTTGCCACAACAAATGGCATATTCTTGGGTTTCTGGGGACAAAATTTCATCTTGATATCTACTGCAATACAGAAGTTATAAGGCTGGATCTTTAGGTAGGTTTACGTGGGACACCCTGTAGTTACGAGTTGCGGTAACGCGATTGGATTGGTCGATAGCGATCCCGCGGTATTTAGCGAAAGTTTGGATCGGTTGCCTGCGGGGCCGTCGACGTCATTTCTTGTCAATATTCTTCTTTGCGCTCACTCCTTTTCCGCTCCCAGATGATTGAACAAGGTCGACGACCCCGCAGGCACCGATCCAAACCTTCACTAAATACCGCGGGGTCACTATCGACCAACCCAATTGCGTTCCCGCAACTCATCCATAATAATCTTATTTTGCCACTTTCCTACGCCGGCCCTTATATATTCTTACCTCAATTGAATGGAGGCTATTTTGAGCCGGGCGTACTGCGTCTCACTCCCATCACAGCAGCCATCCCTCTGCAACAGGTCCAGCACTTTCTGATAGGCCCTCAGTCCGCTCTCATAGGCGCCTCGAGCCAGATAGGCATCGCCCAGGCATTCCCAGTGCCTCGCGTTCTCAGGCGCAGCCGTCGTCAGCTTTTGCAGCACCGACACCGCTTGCTCGTGACGCTGGGCCTGAGTTTGCACGAGGCCGCAGCGAAGATAGGCCCAAGATGCGCTGAAACAAGAAATACCGTATTCACCGGTGCATAGCCCCATATTGGAAAAACAAAAAATATCCCATGCACAGCCCCATATGTATTGTAGGGTACCTGAACCTACCTATGTAAAGCTGGTCATAACATAAAGCTGCCCATAGCCACTCCCACACCAAGCTAAGATGCCTACAAGCCTGCTTGGGGGTGTATTGTACTAGAATAACCCTGTTTTGATTTCAATTATGCCCTAAAACACGTGCTTTTGGCCTAAAAAGTATGCCTCTGCGCACCTCTCAAAAACATAAAAAATGTCCCATGCATAGCCCCCCTCCCCCCTATGCATAGGCCTCCCCCTATGCATAGCCCCATATAATATAGGACCTCTCAATTTTTGCATAGCCCCGTGCGTACATACGTAGTACGTAATTCCTTCCTACGTAGTACGTACACAGTACATAATAGTACGTACGTACTTTTTTGTAGCGGCGTCTGGGTGAACTGAAGTCTTTGAGGTTTCAAAACTCGGGTCTCTTATAAAAGCGAGCGCGTATTGAGTGAAACTCGGGCCGCACGCCCCACGCAACCTAAAAAAACCGGCAAACTTGTTCCGGTCCGATGTGGTTGGGTTACCACGCTGAGCGATTCTTCGATCCTATGCGTCGAGTTCTCAGCACCCAGCTGCGACTCTTGACCTGGAACTTTTTGCCGTTTCTACCACTAGTGGTTTCACCGCACGATCTATTGGAACTCTGGACCTCAATTATGCCCTAAAACTATTGGAACTATTGGATTATTGGACCGCAATTATGCTTATTGGAAACTATTGGTGGAACTCAAACTATTTGAACTATTGGACCTCACTTATGCCCTAAACACGTGCTTTTGACCTAAAAAAGTGCCTCTGCGCACCTCTCAAAAACATAAAAAAAATGTCCTATGCATAGCCCCCCTTGCATAGCCCCATATAGGGCCTCTTTCAATTTTTGCTTGGGCTATGCATGCACCACCGGTAACTAAAGTACAAATTATAATTCTGGGACCCATGCATTATTTATCTCGAGAACTACGCGACGTAGAGCAAAGCGGTCAAAACTTCCACGGATAACTTTAGCTCGCCTATCCAATAAAAAACCATTTGATTCTATCTGCTCTCAGTGTCGAGATCTCGCCGATTTCCTTCAGCACTGAAATCGTGTCACCATTTGGCAAACGCTAAACCACGGAAACCACGACACCCCACGACCCTGTGGCCTGTACGCCCGATGCCCATATTTATTGTTTTCATCATGTATGCATATTTCTACCACTTTTGATTTTTCGGGCGTTTGCGAGGTTTAGAATTGCCCAATGGTCCACGCCCAATTTGCCGATTTTAGTACTGAAGGAAATCGGCGAGATCTCGACACTGAGAGCAGATAGAATCAAACGGTTTTTTTATTGGAGAGGCGAGCTAAAGTTATCCGTGGAAGTTTTGACCGCTTTGCTCTACGTCGCGTAGTTCTCGAGATAAATAATGCATGGGTCCCAGAATTATAATTTGTACTATAATACCGTAGCAGGGCGAGTAAGTAGGAGGCAGTACGATATGGACCAGTTGCGCTATGGCTGCTTATTATGAGTGGTCGCGAGTTGACGCCGGCCGCCTCTTACACTTTTTTCACGACCTACTTTTCAACACTGAATCGTTCCGTCACAGCTTCCAAATGTTGCCGATGTTTCTCGGCAATCGCGACACTGCTGCCCTCTTGCTGACTGTACACATCGCTGAGACGTTGAGCTGCGCGCAGCGAGTAGTCATTGAGTGCGCAGGCTCTCTCCAGACACTTGGCGGCTTTGTCCAGGTTCCTGGCCGCTCCGCAGCTGTAGAAGATACCCATGTAGAGAAAGGCGAGAGAAAAGTCTGGCTGAACCATTAGATGCATGGCGAAAGGTTACGCAAAGCAAAATTGGCGTATACGTACGTACGTACACACATACGTAGCGAGTAAGCTTACATTATTCATATCAAAAATATGTTGTATGATAAGGGCTTTCGTACCCGTCGTTCTCGCAACTCAAGGCAGTTAACCAACGCATCCGATGCATTATCGATTCCCCATAAGGCTCATCTTCTGCCGTCGGCAATACAGTACGTACAAAGACGCAGTGTTTCTGTACCGTACATGCATGTAGTATGCAACGTATGTATGTGCATGTACATACATGTATGTATGATGTATGTATGTATCGTATGCATGTACAGAATGCATGCACAGGCACACCTGTAGCTTCGCCGAGGTCAGAAATTCCTTCAACACTGTCATTTCCCTTCCGCCACTGTCAAAATGCACTCTACCGAGCACGTAGTGAGCCCAGGCGTCATTCGGGTCAGCTTGCACCCCCACCAGCGCGCTTTTCTTCGCTTCATCCACCTTGAAAAAAATATGTAACGCAGGATAGTATACATACAGACAGGTACCACCACAATATGTACGGCACCTATGATAAAGCGTCTTACAGCTGCAAATTTACCTAATAGTGCTGTGTATACCTACCTACGATACGTACGTAACGTGCAGCTGTAGTAGGTACATATGTACGCACATGACATGAAGAATCTACATTAGTGTAGAATAATGGGCTAATGGATAATGGATAAAAAAATGGATATTCTTGTCTGTTCAGCCCAAAATTGTTGGCCAAATGTGTACCAAAGCACGTATGTGCCCAGACACGTGTGCCTATGCTCTACCTTTCCATCCGCCATCTGCACCCAGGCCAAAGCGCTCCAATACTCCGCCGTCCGTCCGCCAGCCTTCTCCATCTCTCCCAGCACTCTGTACACATCCTCCAACCCACTACTTCCCAGATCTGCTGTAGCATAAACCCAGAGTCGGGTCACATCCCTTCTGATCTTTGCAGACAAGTCGTTCCTGGCCAGCAGCTGGTCGCATGTTTCCACAGCTTCAGTCAAGCAGGAGTGCAGTTCGCATCTGTACAACGCGCGCGCTTTCAACAGGAGAATATGGGCCATAGCCAAGGACGACAGCTGGGCGAAGGCGAGAAAATCTAGCGGCTCTGATTGGCGGAATTCGTTGGCGAGCCAATCAGCGAAGCGGATGAGCTCGGACAGTTGGTTGGATTGAAGCAAAATGGGCAGAGAAAGAAGGCGAAGAGATATCGCTGCATCTGCACAAAAAATTACATATGGGGTACTGCGGTGTAAACCCGGCCATGGGAAAATCCGGCCACCTATGCTTCAAGGCTGCATATCTCAGCAACCAATGGACCAAATGAGACAGATGTAATATCGATCGATTGCTTGAAACTCTCCTATATCAAATGAAACAGCAAGTTCAGAGGAGCTTAGTTGCACGGGATTACCCAAATACCTATT
>JASAMW010002034.1:50000-54812 GCA_030247985.1 Epsilonema sp. ZAB3_2 | reverse complement strand
TAAAGCCACGAAACGAATACACCCGTACAGTTATAAAACCTGCTCTTTTGGTTTAACTTTTTTAGGCAAAGCAAAGTCACGCCTTCTTCGCTTCGCTTCATCTTTGCGGTTTTTCTGGTAAATAGCAAGCGACCGGATGAGAAAATAATAGGAGAGAATCGTGAAAATGGTAAGATTCAACCGTTCATGTCGGTCTAATTAATGAGGTCACGTTTGCATTTGTTGTTTTGTTTATAGTTTCGGAATCAATACGATAGTGACGTGACCGTGTGGAGTCCTCAGGTAAGTACACGTATTGCAGATCCTCTTGATGTGTCTGGAGATTAGTAGGAACATGCATTCTATGCTCTTTGTGGGCTGATTTATGTTTGGTTGATCGGTCATTTGTGCACGTAGAGTATGTACACAACGATACCGTACGAGTGCGGGCGTGCTGTTGCATAAAAAGTGCGGGCATGCTGTTGTATTTGGTATGTTTTAGGGCCGCATACATCAGATCAAGTAGGGGATGGAAGCTGTGAAACAGGGCAGCGCTACTGTGGGACTGAAAAACAAGACGCACGCTGTGTTGGTCGCCTTGAAGGTACGTACAACACAGGGTGCTGTGGGGTAAACCCGGCTATAGGGTACACACGGCCACCCACTGTACTGGAACGGTCGTTCTTTCAACGTGGGTGGTTGGGTTTACCCCATGATACCCTAGACGAATACACTTGTTGTAGCGCGCTGCTAACGATTTATCGAGTCATCAGAAGAAGATTGTGAAGCTTGATGATCATGTGGGCATAAGCATTGCTGGTTTGCTGTCAGATGGGAGAATTCTTACACATACGTCTTGCTCTTCATGTAGTTTATGTGGGATATTTGGCTCGACTACGATAACTTCTTCATAGTCCAGATGCAGAAGAACGCACTTGGCATTGGTTTTCCCCTTTATTAGTACTGTAGCCTGCTGAAGTGACTGGACATGTTATATAGTAGTCGAGCCAAATATCCACATAAACTACATGAAGCAAAAACGTACGCGACTCTCCCATCTGACAGCAAACCAGCAATGCTTATGCCCGGCATGATCATCGAGCTTCACAATCTTCTTCTGATGACTCGATAAATAGTTTTCCAGCAGCGCGCTCCGAGTGTATTCGTCTAGGGTATCATGGGGTAAACCCAACCACCACATTGGAAAAAGAACGACATTTCAGTGGGTGGCCGTGTGTACCTATAGCCGGGTTTTACTACCAGCAGCACCCTGTGTTGTACGTACCTTCGAGGCGGAGCCGCAGCGTGCCGTCCTGTTTTCGGTCCCACAGTAGCTACCCTTGCTTTTTCGCACTTCCACACATCTCTATCTGATGTATGCGGCCCTAAAACATTACCAAATACAACAGCATGCCGCCACTTTTCTGCGACGGCGCGCCCCCCCGCAGCTAGTTATTATCGTTGTGTCGCATTGTACATGCACAAACAACAATCAACCAAACATAAATAGGCCCACAAAGACAGTAGATGCATGTTCCTTAATATTCCAGGGACACCGTCAAGAGGATCTGCAATACGCATCCTCTTACCTGGCGAGGACTCCCAGTCACGTCGCTATGGTATTGGTCTCAAAACTATAAACAAAAACCGAGCAAATGCAAAACGTGACCTAGACCGACATGAACGGTTGAATCTTATTTTCACGATTCTCTCCTATTTATTTTCTCATCCGGTCGCTTGCTGCTACCAGAAAAACCGCAAAATCTGAAGCGAAGCGAGAAGGCGTAACTTTGCTTTGTAAAAAAGTTAAACCGAGAAGAGCAGGTTTTATAACTGTACAGGTGTATTCATTTCGTGGCTTTATTCAAACGCGAATGCAATCCGTCAATAAGAATTGTCAGTCGCTATGCACGATCGAGTATTGCATGATGGAAAGTGAAACCGTAAAACCAAAACGTATCCTCGATTTGGTAAGGATTTAGCTTGCCTGTCCTCAAGTGTCAAGTAATGATAATTATACATGTAAGTTTAGGATTGCCCGTATTCTTGCTCGCTTATGTGCATGGGTCATCCTGGCCGCGGCATGTCATTTTGTCATCTGTACGTACTCGCGTGTTGCAGCAAAATAAAGTATATATAGTCAATAAATTACACCAGTTCCACATATATTTATGGCATCGTATGTACTGTACAGCCAACACACGTAATCATTGAGCCAGCAAAGCAGTCAACTAAATCGCATCTAATTCCATCACCACAAGCTAGCATAGAAAAATCAGGAGAAAATATTCACAATCATATTCGAGCTGGTGTCATCATCAGCAGCAGTAACCACAACTGGTCTAAGTGCAGCCAATTCAATCATCGTTCGTTGCTCTTTCATGTAGTTTATGTGGGATATTTGGCTCGACTACGATATAACATGTCCAGTCACTTCAGCAGGCTACAGTACTAATAAAGGGGAAAACCAATGCCAAGTGCGTTCTTCTGCATCTGGACTATGAAGAAGTTATCGTAGTTGAGCCAAATATCCCACATAAACTACATGAAGAGCAAAACGTACGCGAGAATTCTCCCATCTGACAGCAAACCAGCAATGCTTATGCCCACATGATCATCAAGCTTCACAATCTTCTTCTGATTTTTCTATGCTAGCTGTGGTGATGGAATTAGATGCGATTTAGTTGACTGCCTTGCTGGCTCAATGGTTACGCGGGGGGGGGGGGGGGGGTGAGTGGTTTTCCCCATGGGCGGTTTTATCCCACGCTACCTTACTCTGTACATACCGTACCTATACAGAAAATGATGGCATTTTTCTGTGCAGATATCTTGGCTGCAAAATGGTCGCCCGATCTCAGAGGACAATCCAAACATTGAGCTGTCAGAGGATAAGAGACGGTTGCACGCGCTGAAAGCGAGAATCACTGACGCTGGTCTGTACAAATGTGTGGCGAGAAACGAAGCCGGCGAATCATCGAAAAGTTTCAGAGTGGAAGTATTGGGTATGGTGACATTTTGGTTTACGGTCACTTCGTTGCTGTTTTTTTGGTTGCAGACGTTTCGTTTGCGGACATTTCGTTGCCGCGGTCACTTCGTCGGGAGAACTTTTTTTCGAAAATGATCACTGCCGCAACGAAATGTCCGCAACCAAATTTCCTTCAAGCAAACGACCGTACGCCGACATTTTGAGGGTGAAACATCAAGTTCATCAGTTGAACGTGGATCTGCCCAACTTTGCACACATATTGTTTTAACTTTTCGAGGGTGAAACATCAAGTTTAGCAGTTTACTTGCAGTGCCACCAAACCTGGATGAATCAGAGTGGAAACGGAAACTTACAGTAATTCAGAATAATTCTGTGGCCATCAACTGTCCAGTGAATGGTGAACCTCCTCCAGATATCAACTGGTTAGCCAATGGTCAGCTGTTGAAACCTGGACCAGAGATGAGAGGACTGAAGTTGACGGAAAACGGGGCAACGGTATTAACGCAAGCCTCTGTAAAATAAAATGTACCAAAGCACAGTGTACAGTACGATACCATCTGTAGTAGTGTCTAGTGTCTAGTGTGTGTATGCTGAATGAAATTATTGACAAAGGGACACGACAATAAACAAACAGCAGTTCTGTTTGTAGGTAATGATTGATTCTGCCCAACTAGACCATGAAGGAACATACAGTAAGTGTAAGTTCTGGCCATTTGCATTATCGTACCAATAATACGGTTGAAACAAATGCTTCTATTTATTGTTTTAAGTGTTTGACTTTTTTAGCCTGCATGTCCCGCAACAAGGCTGGCTCCTTGGATATTGATGTGGTGCTGACAGTTCTGAGTACTGCCTAGCAAGAGAATCCTACTTATTTTGTATTTTGACTGCTTTGATGTATTGTGTGAGATTTTATGGTTTACCAAAGTTTTTAATGAAAGGTTTGCCCAAACTTGGTCCAAGCGAAGTCATAGACAAGGTCAAAGGTCAAACTGCAACCCTGAGCTGCGATTTTACAGAAGGAAAAACGTCTGTGTCATCGGTTACATGGCTCAAGGTTTTTTACCATTACTCAAGCATTCACATGTTCTCTGTGTACAGTACAGTACATACAGTACCCTATTCTGACAGTACAGGACCTTTTTGTGTATGTAGGATAATGTACCAGTAAATGGTGGAAATCTGCAAATGGCTGCAGGGGGCAAGCGAGCGTACGTTGTTAGAGTTAACCCATCCGACGAAGGCCTGTACAGCTGTGTGGTGCGTAACAAAGCTGGAGAAAGTCGCAAGAATTTTCAACTGAATGTTTTGGGTGACTTGAAATCGTTTGATCATAATCTGATTATTATCGCATTTTTCTGTCTTCTATGCACTATTACTGTATAGTATTAGCATGGTTCTTTCTCAAGTAATTCTGGATTCTTGGTATATTTGCAGTTCCACCAAAATTTCGGGACAGAAACTTTGAACAGAATTTGGAAATCAAGCGGGGAGATCCACTTGTGCTCTCTTGTCACGCTACAGGAAACCCTGAACCAGAGGTGTGCATGTGCATTACTCTCGTTTTTGAAACATCAACCGCGTGAGTTTACCAAAAAAGGTCACCAGTGAATCTTTTGTTGCAGATCAGTTGGAAGAGAAATGGACGCCAGTTGAATGGCGGCAGCAGTTTGAATGGTGTTCAGTTTAGCGAGAAACATCAAGTTGCCAGGTTGACGGAAGTGATTGTGAGTGACGCTGGCACGGGAAGTTTGCAGATCACGTGTGTGGCGAAAAATCGAGCTGGCGAAATCTCCAGGGACTTCTTTGTGGATGTTCTGAGTAAGAAGGTTACAGTCCGGGGTATG
>JASAMW010002034.1:0-45000 GCA_030247985.1 Epsilonema sp. ZAB3_2 | reverse complement strand
CGCAGGGAAGAATACTGCAGTTTCTGGCTGCCAGAGTTGAGGACGATGGGCGCTACAGTTGCCAGGGCAGCAATCTGGCTGGCAGCGCGAGAAAAACGTTTCAGCTGACAGTTTTGGGTAAAGAATGATTGTGACGTACATATACATACGTATGTATGTAGTTGTTGGGGTTGTTGTGTTGCTGTTTTTATGTACATTTTTTATATTTTTATATGGTTGCTGTACGTGGTTTTACGTTTGTACAGTACTGTAGGTACGGTACGGTAGTACCATGAGAACGAAATTCGATGTTTACAGAGCCCCCTCTAATTAACGACAGCTCCAGCTCTCCAGCGCTTCAGCACATCAACCTTGGAGAGATCATCCGCATAGATTGCAATGTGCATGGAATTCCACCTCCAGAGGTGAGGCACATCTCGTCCAACTCTCCAGTGCCGTCTAGCTTCTTCTTAACTTTCACTGAACTGTGCCATTTTGCGTTGCTGAAAATTATGTGTCTCCCCTTTATTTTTAGGTCAACTGGCTAAAAGATGACCAGCCCTACTTCCTTACCGATGGTGTACAACTGCAAAGAGGCAATCAAACCCTGCTCATCCAAAGAAAAGCTCACAGTGACGATGAGGGGAGATACACCTGCCTAGCTTCCAACAAAGTTGGCTTTGCGGAAAAGGATTTTGTGATTCAGATGAAAGGTTTGATGAAGTTATTTCTTCTATGATTTGCATACGAAAAACGTGGCGCGTAAACGGAAAATAGGTTGACGAAATTTCAGACAAAATTTCTCCGAAATTTTCTCTGACCATAGGACGAACTTTTTTGTGATGAAGCATGACGCAAAGCATCGGTTGTTTCTGTCCAAGATTAAATTGGGGAAAGCCGTTTATCCGAAAATTTTCACTTTATTTCCGTATATTCTTTGTTAGGGCCACCGCAAGTTGACAGAGCAGAAGAATCCAGGATTGTCTTGCTGGATTCTTTTGTGCTTTTCACGTGCAGACCCATCGGGGGCTCTGGACGGATAAATGTCACCTGGCTGATAGATGGAAAGGAGATACTTGGCGCAGATCTGACTGATTTACCCGAAGGAGTTACGGTAAGGCTGAAACATCGAATTTACGAGTTTGCTACAAATGTTCGAAAATTCGTGTCTGTCTGTGCAGTGCATGTGCAAATTTTTTGTGTGGTTCTTTTGAGATCGATGATAGACGCCTGGAAATCCAAGCAGCTCAACTGACCCATACTGGAGCGTACGCCTGCATCCTCACCAATGAGGCTGGGGCAGCAAGGAAAACGTTTCATCTCACTGTCCATGGTACGTACGTATTGGGTACCGTATTTACCGGTGCATAACCCCCCCCCCCCCCCCCCCCCCCCCTATGCATACCCCCGTCCGATCTGCCGTCCTCTGCGTCATGAGTTCCCACTCTCGCCAGGTGGGATTAAAGCGACTGGCAACCCCAGCGGCAGTATGGTGCGCCCGCTCGCTGGCTTCTAAAGGCACCAGTGCTTTCCTTCGGGTCAGCACACCCCGACCAGTGGTCGCTGATGGCTGTTCGGCTTCGTGCCAGGCCCTTCCCTGGTTCAGGCCATTGTTGGTCGTGCCTTGTGGCACTGGACTGGCCCACCATAACGGGCGTTGTTAAAGGTTCGGAGGAGATTAGGTGGGTTTCACCTACAGCCGACCCTGTGGGGTACGGTCTCGCCAAAAAAAAAATATGCATACCCCCATATCAAGGATCCATGAACAAGAATAGAATCTTGCATGGCCTGCGCAGATCGATCCCTGACCGGAAACGTCGTCTTAGAAATAACCGATAATTTGCATGCTGGATCGTACATATAAATGTACGATCGTGTATGATAATGTACGATCGTGTATATGAATGTACGATCGTATATATAAATGTACGATCGTATATAAAAATGTACGATCGTACATAGAAATGTGCGATCGTGCATAAAAATGTACGATCGTACATTTCTATGTACGATCGTACATTTATATATACGATCGTACATTTATATATACGATGGTACATTATTATACACGATCGTACATAAAAATGTACGATCGTATTGTTGATTATCTGCGCTCGAAAAGCGCGCGCAATCTCCAAGCACACAAGCTCGCTCTCTCTTCACAGAAACGAAAATATGGCCGAATTTTGCCTATTTGGTCATGTGCATACCTTGGCCGTTAGTAGCTGACGCCATGCTGATGGTTGGAAAGCTGAGAAGAAGCACCAAATCTTGTTGACAAAGATAGCGAATGCTTATAGATGCCAGTAGACGACAAGAGAACACGAAAATACTTTGAAAACTTCCCTTACTCTGCGGTCTGCTTGGAGATTGCGCGCGCTTTTCGAGCTCAGATAATCACCTATTTTTATGTACGATCGTATATATAAATGTACGATCGTGTATAATAATGTACGATCGTGTATATAAATGTACGATCGTGTATAAAAATGTACGATCGTACATTTTTATGTACGATCGTACATTTCTATATACGATCGTACATTTATATATACGATCATACATTTCTATTTGCGATCATACATTTCTATTCACGATCGTACATTTATATATACGATCCATCATGTATATGATCGATCATTATTTCCTTCGGTTATTTTGAGGACGACGTTTCCGGTCAGGGATCGATCTGCGCAGGCCATGCAAGATTCTATTCTTGTTCATGGATCCTTGCCCATATGTACAGGACAGTACCTGAACCTACCTATGTAAGCTGGTCATATAGTACCCATAGCCGGCTCCCACACCAAGCTAAGATGCCTATAAGCCTGCTTGGGGGTGTATTGTACTAGAATAACCGTGTTTTGACCTCAATTATGCCCTAAAACACGTGCTTTTGACCTAAAAAATATGCCTCTGCGCACCTCTCAAAAACATAAAAAATCGCCCCATGCATAACCGCCCCCCCCTATGTATACCCCCATATGGGACCTCTCAATTTTTGCATACCCCCATGGGGCTATGCACCGGTAAATACGGTAGCTGTTTGTTTTCCTCAAAATTTCCTATGGCCATTTGCTTTAAAGTTTTTCTCCCTTGTAATCTTTCCTTTGGGTCAACGATGACAAATTTGAAGTAATTTGGAAATTTGCGGTAACTTTTTTGTTGGGCTTTTTCTATGATTGTTTTCGATAAATCAGCCTGAATATTTTTGACTTACAGTATCCTACAGTAGGTATACGGTACCTGTAGGTAATGTACGTATATAATGCGTGCTTATTTTCGTGTCTACACACGTATGTGAGTGAACGTGATATTGCACATAGCAAGGTATAAACAATCTATTCTAAGTACCTACGGTACATGTTTGGCTAATGCAATTGTGCACATTTTATTTTTAGAACCTCCAAGATTTATTAACACGGAAGACACAGCTCCTTCCATCGTTCTGGGACGACCATTAATTCTGGATTGTTCAGTTATTGGAACACCCAAGCCAAGTTTGACCTGGACCAAGGTACCTAAAAGCTAATCAAGTAGCAGCTAGTTGAGAACACTAATGCGAATCGACGTGCATACAAAATTATGTACAACAGACGCAAGAAAGGGGAGACTCATGAAATTGTAATAAGCCTATCCAATGAAATTAGCGCTCGAGGAGGAAATATTATGATCAGGCAGGAAGCATAACAAAGCGGTACTGCCTGGTGGTTGACAAAGGTTGCTAATTTGAGGCTAATTTCGCTCTGTCTGTGTGTACGTAAGTACGAAATACGAAGGGAAACTTACTTGCAAAATTACTGATAATATTTTATTTATTCTTTTCTCCCTGGCATGAAAAGCTCTTGGTTAATTTTTGCAAGTTCACACCTGGATCGAATTTGGGACAAAAATACAGTAAATGTGCTGTACACATACACAAGTTATGCACGGTTACTGTAGCCAGATAATTCACACTAAATATCCTACGTACATACACAATGATAGGTCTTACATGATCTTGAAATGAAGCATAAACATGGTTACATAACAATAAGGTACTCTACAAAATAGTTGTGCAGTGATTTTGATCAAAGTCGAGTCATGCTGCAAAATACCTAGTTTGGCAAGTGCAAAATTGATTCAATACAAGATCAATTTCTTCCCTTCGAAAAAACCTGCTACCACCATCTCCAAATAACCATCAGAAGGAAGTGACCACTGCAGCTGAAGAATACACCGGATGAAAGTAAGAGAATACTGGCGATATGTGGACTGAGGAGGTTGACTGCGCCGCAGACTCCATAGCGGTTGCAGGAGAGGCCGCCTAGACAGCTTAGTTCAGACCTTACAATTGGTCTCTTGGCGGTGGGATGGTAGATGTGGAAGGAATCTTTGGCGCTGAGGCACTTTTTCTTATCGAAGTCATAGCAACAGAGCTGGCAGCGATGCTCCGAGGGGACTTTGCCCTTTCCACTAGAAGTTGTGGTCCTTCGGTTGTTGGAGGTGGCCTCATCACAGTCGCAGATCAGGCGATCTCCGCATGGATTTACGCACTCGTGTGCCACGCAGATCTTCTCTTTTCCCAGGTCGCAATAGACGCCTTCAGGCTTTCCCAGGCAGATACTGGCCACACATTTGCCCTTCTCGCAAACTCGCTTGTTCTGCTTGTCCGAGCACGGCAGTCTGTCAGGCTTGTCCGCACACCACTGGCAGTCGTCTCTCTCCCAGCGCTCTCCATTGGGTCTGTAAATGCTCAGCTGATGAGCAGGCTGACAGCCAACATCTGCACTGCCACAGCACATGTAGCAGTAGCGATCGTCTTCACTGGGGCACTGGCAGGAAAGCAGCCCCCTGCGGCTGCACGCGCTTTCACAAGTTTGGTTCCTGCAGACCCGGCCATGCCGAATGTCACAGATGTGGCCCTCGTGGTCCCTGTTCTTGCAGTACAGCCCTGGATGAGCATACGGGTCAATGGCAGCGTCGGTTGGGGCAGGTAGTGGGTAGCTGTTGATCAGGAGAAAAACAACCATTTGCAGCAGCTGGCCAAGTGATGAAGGCCTGCAGGATGGCTGCATCACATTGCATTGGAGCGCCTTCTTCCCAGGGAATCGTACCCTGCTCACAACAGTGTCAGATTATGCAGGTGGTATCCTAAACAGAGCTGTTGCATGTGGGTGAATATCTATCTACATAAGTACTGCACACAAGTAATGAACATACAAGGTATGTTACTTACATACCCAGTGCAGGAAGGAAAACTTCAACATGGTACACACAAACACTGTACATAAATACATATCGCTCAGTTTATTGTTGACAGTAGAGAGGGTGGCAATATTCAGCAACAAAGTGAGTCAGCTCTAGGTACAGCTGATGGCTCTATTGCAGTCAAAACTTTTGAAAAATAGTGTGAAATGTTGCCTACACGTGGCAAACAGTAGCAGTACAGATAACATTACATTGCACAACAAGGCACTAGGTAGCATGCTCCACTAATGTGCATACTAGATGTGGTAAAAGTGTAAAAGCTTAAAAGCTGAGCTGATCCAATCACGCACAGGTTGTTTCAAGTGCAGGCACAGCTCTTTTCACTCCCGCGTCAGGTTTATGACAAAGCTGTGAAAGAAGGTGAAGTAGTGGGTGCGTCTGGTCTCGTTATAGCTGATAATAGCCAGCTCAGTCAGCTCGGCGCCCGAGAGCAATTTAAAGGCTGTTCAAGTAAAGTTTTTCTGTGCACAGTTAGCATAAACACGGCAAAGGGGAAACGACTATCTAGAGCTAAAGGCAGAGTATGCAATGCACATTGCATTTGTTATCTGTATGTACAAGCTCAGCTCAGCCACAAAATCAAACACAGCTCAGCAGTGATTAGGCATTCAAACAAAATGTATCCGCTATTATTGAGACATTATCTGAGAGAGCATGGCTGGCTGCCTATGTAGTTTCGCAATAATTATTCGCCTATCAATATTACATATGGTATAGCATAGACACACACTGGCCAATTACTGTATGTACATACATGTATAGTGGGACTGTGCATGCACTTCCTTGTGCAGCGGCTTAAAATTGGGTCTCTACGTACAGGAAGGGATAATGGTAATTCTTGGAGACGTTTTGGTTCGCCTACTGTCCTCTCCTCAACCACCCCCAACTATTACATGCCAATAGGCTGACCATGTGCTGTGCAGGCATACATTTTCAGCAATAATAACAAGCCCTTTAGCGCCGCACCATACCGAAAGGATACAAGCTGACAATAGCACATTGCACCGAGAGACATATTGCTTTTCCTGCTCTAGCCTCTATTGGGCAATTTCGCACCCAAAGGCGCACTTCCTTCCCAATTTTACAGCCAATATGAAAGTGTAGCGGAAGATGTGGCCAAGAATAGAAATTGCTGCACATAACTGTACTATTGCTATACCCTCTCTAGTAGCTCACGCAATAGCGCTGAAGAAAAAGTCGGAATTCAATTTTGAGGTGCCGCAACGCTGTGACTTCCTCCTGTTCTGAGAATGGCTAATTTCTGCGCGCTTCAGCTTTTATACCCCATAGCACCTCTTTCTTTCCCCTCTCATGCGGCAGCTACTATTATTATCAGAAGGAAATATGGCTCGCCTGGGGAATAAGAACTTTACCGCCGACACTCACAAGGGCTGAGTCAATTTCAAATCCAGCAGCGCGCCCTACATATTGTAGACGTTTCCTTCCGCTGACTGTCAAGAAAGGCGTGAAAGAATGCAACAACATGGCCTGTACTGTACATACATACTACACTTATGTATAGGGTACACGTACATGCTATATGGCCTAATTGAGCCCAATTTTCACTGTACATACCGCAGTCTTCATCAGAAAGGTTCAGCTATATTCTGTACATACAGTGCTAGTGCCATGCACTGCTGCTACAGCCTGCAGCATAGGTTACATTACATACGTAGGTACATAGTCATGGTACAGGGAGGTGAACAGTACAGGAGAAGAAGCGAGTTGGGCAGGCAGGAATGACAGGAGAGAAGTGAACCTCGCTCGCGCACAATACCTAGAAAAGCTGCTTCTAGTAATTTATTCTTTGGACCTCAGCTTTTTCCTGAAAAAGGCTTTTGGCATGAGTGAGTGAAGGGGACTCTCAGCTAAAAAGAAAAAGAAGAAGAAGAACGGATGGTATTTAGCATTCATTTCATGTGCACGCAAAGGGAAAACCTGAAACACACGCGAGATGACTAGCGAATGAAGCACCGTACAGGAAGAGATGCTGTAGTACGTAGATACCTAGTACAGTTGTAGATATCCATAGCAGCACTGGAGAGATATTGGACAGTGATAAAGCCTAAGCTAACATATATTAGCTGGGTCGGAAAAGAACTAAAGGGAGAAACGCGTGGGGTTGAAGCTTCTCATAACAAGCTTCACGTTTCACGTGTGCCTGAGCACAGGAAGTTTGAGAAAAGGAGCACTCGTTTATTGATTGCTGCTGCTGCTACTGTGCAGAAAGCAGCTTGGAAGCATTGGGAAATAATGAATAATTTAGTGGTCAGCTAGCAAACATTCAGGAGTGACAGTAGCGGAAGGAAATGAATACTGGCGTTTCTGTGTGTGTGATCATGTTTTATGCATGGCCACTGAGAAGAGAGAAAAGAAAACTCCTGGGAACCAATGAGGGAATGTAGCGTTTTCCCTGCACAGTACACAACACACCTTTATTACTCTACAGTACATCGCTACACATACCTTTTCGCCATCACAACATAACCTAACCCAGCTGTTTTATACGTAGTATGCATTCAATACACACACCATCTTTCAGTGAATAGCGAGAACAAAATAGACACCAAAGCTGCCATTAGCCTGACTGTTTCATGGTGCAATAAGCTGAAACAATGATCGACATAAGCCGGAAAATATGATAATACTTTATTTCGCTGATTGCCTACTAAGAACGCCTTGTGATCAATCATTTTGGAAAACTTTGCCCAACTCAGGGTCGCGCCTAAGCGCCACTTTTTTATCTTTTGGAGAGTGTGGGTGCTTGCGCACTCTAAAACAACATCAGATGATTTGGCAGCTCAAAAATTTTTAGAGGACAGGGGAGGAATTTTAGTGCAGTCTTACGAAACGTACATCATGTACCAATCAATGTACAGTATCTTCTCAAGTCTCATGGCTCAATAAAACTGTTATGATAAGGTGAAAAACTTGCAGGCAATCTTTAGAGAGCGCGCACAATGCTGCGGTTAGAGAATAAACCATGCATCAATGCTGAGGAAGCGAACCTGAGGAGATTATTTTCAGTCCTAGCCAGCTTTTTATCAGACAGAGAAAAGAGCAGGGCAAAAAGCAGAACGTCATCTTTGCTTCCAGTATCTTTTTCATTACTCGAGCATAAGGAACAGCAAAAGAGCTCCAAAGCTCTTTTGTAGACAATAATTTTTCCTCTGGGAACCAACGGATTGGACTCACAAAAGCGCCAATATGAGAAATGCTTTTGGGCGAACAACAGCAAAATGGCGGCTGGGATTTCAGAGTGCTTCAAAATGCTTGCTTTTGGCTTTATGTCACGGCAATGGTCTATAGAAATTTGAGCTTATTTGGAAAAGCACTAATGCTGATTGCCGGCAAGAAAAGAAGGGTGGATGGATGGAGCCAGACTACGTATGTACAAATATTATGACATGACAAAAATTATGCACAAAGCAAAATATTGCGTTACCTTTTAGTCACGCAGTATATTATTGTGCCTTTACGGAGATACTGCATAGTAATATTACAGTAGCTAAAGCAGTGGTTTGTTGTTCGCGTAGTAGCTGGGCTTTTGAGATAAAACGCAAGCTATGTAAACCACAAAATGTGTAATCAAATATACAACAAGCAGCTGAATACATTTTTTCTGCCGGAGGCCTAAAACTCGGAGAAAAAAAACCAAAACACGGCATCACAGCTGGAAAATTTCAATCTATGCGCCATACCACAGCTCACCCATCTAAAGCTACATAACCAAGCACTACGTAGGTACGTAGGACCCAAGCGCAAGCGAGCACAGTGCCTACATTACTGTGTCGACTTATCACAGTAAAGCACATTACGGTACCACACATTTTAGCTGGGCGGTTTAGTACTGTAATGTTCCGTAGATAGCCCCATGGGGCTATACAAATGGTAAGCCCCGATTAGGGGGCTATACACGAGAGGGGGCTATATATACACGAGGGGGGGCAATACACATGGGCATTTTACATTTGAACCCAAAGTAAGGTTTTTTGACCTCCTGAACTCATTTATGGTGGTTAACTGGTTATTTGCCACGTTTTCAAGCTCCACTCATCAAAATGCAACTTTCAACTTGAAAAAGTGTGAAATTTTCGTTACAAAAAATTTTTCTTTGAACAGATGTCACTGGCAATATGATCAGAACTGGTCGAAATGATGTGCAGTTTAACTCCTATGCATCAAAACACCTCAAAAACGCTGTTTTTAGCACAAAAACACTTCATTTCCCTTGCTTTTCGCGGTTCACAATAGGGGGCTATACACGAGGGCAAATGACGTTAGTGGCCGATTAGGGGGGGGGGGGGGGGGGGCTATACACGAGGGGGGGGGGGGGGGTTATACACGAGAGGGGCTATACACGGAACATTACAGTAAGGTATCGCATCTGTACATGTAGTAGGAGTATAAGACGCATTGTTTGTTTCCAACCCTCAGCCGGCCCATCTACTGTACAGTACTATTCGTCAGCTGGGACTTGGCAAGCCTGCCCATTTGACAAATCAGTATCTAAGCAAAAACTGGCAGCTAATTCGTTTGCGTCAGGCCAGATAAAGCAAAGCGCATGTCAAAACATGTCAAAATCTGCAGCTAATTCATCAGATATCAGCAACACTCAGCAGACACATTTTCATACCTTAGCGGAAAAAGAGTTTTATGAATAAAACAAAGTAAGGTCCCAGCAAGTTGGACTATAAAAGAAGAGAGCAGCATCTATATGCGTTCATTTGGTCACTACAAATACTGTAAACTGTACATACGTACAGTTGTGCAGCTGCTTAGCAAGGAGCAGCTAGCTGAAAATGTGGTGAAAATGGTTGGAAAGGAAGTTCAACTGATCCAGACGGTTTGGCCCATAAAATATGACGGCTCTCTCATATTTCAAACTGGGACTAGGTACTTTTTCAGTTCCAGTAACGTAGTTGGTCTGAGTATGGCATAAGTTACTGCAGAGTTTGCATCGTTCGAAAAACTTTGGCTTAGTTGGTATGCCAAATTTTTTTGAGAATTTTAAAGGCAGACTACTGGAAGCTTGGAACTCTGTGTGGATTGTTATTGTCGGAAGCGTCTTTCAACTTTCAGGAAACTCATAAAGTCAGGCTCAAATGGCCAGTAAAAGTCGAGTGGTAGGCTAGGCTGTACATAGTGCATCCTCTATCGTACATACACGCTATATCATTCACTGCTATTTTGCATAGTGAATGAAATGGTGAATGAAAGATGAAAAGCGAAACTTTGCCGCAAATAAGGAGACTTTCATATCGTATGGGGTAGAGAAGTGATATTTTGCCCAATCAACACATTTTCAACGCTGCTCAACAGTGGAAAGAAAAGGCAAGAGAATCCTTTTCAACGCCAAAATTCAACATGAAAGACAATATGCCGCTACTACCGTAGATACAGTAGCTGTTAGTTAGCTAGCTGATGTGCCGCATTTTTATGCTACTACAATTTAGAAAGGAGAATGCGGCGCTGACAAAAAGCCAGGCCAGCTTCTGAGTAGGCTATTGGGAAAAAGCCTGACAGAATGTGATTTCTGCAGAACAAATTGGGCGGGCGCATCAAGCTTTAAGAGGGAGTTCTGGGCACAGGGAAGGGAGGGAGAAGTGGCTTGGCTTTATGTACTAGTGTGCGGAAGTGTGTATGGGCGAATGAATGTAGTGGCTGGCCAAAGTGGCAACAAGAAGGATGGGCTGGGGAAGCTCTAACAGAAATTATCAGCGGTTTTTCTGTGCATTGATAACTGTAAAAATTGAACTTACTTTGGCGTCAAACGGCCGTCGAATTAGACGAGGACGGGAAGGAGATAAAGAACAAATTGCGCATCCATCCTACGACCTTTAATGCAGATAAAAATATTAGAAAATTTTCTTGCTTCCATTTGGTGAAAAGAACTGGTTTCTTTCTTTAAATCGCTGACCTCATATTAGAGTATCACTATTCACGGCATTTTTCGTTAGAGTGCTGTTCTTTCTTGTGTCTAAAAATCTTGTCAAGCTTGCTCTAGCATAGGCGAGCCAATTTGTTGATGAACCGTTTGGAACAATTTTGCCGACCTTCTGCTCAGCAAGAGGATGAGCGTTCAGTTTAGTACGTATACAGTAGTTGCGAGCGAAATTAGCTAACATAATTAGCTCATAAGAGCTTCCACATGAGAATGGGGCGCAGCAATTGCCTCTTCAAAACCGCGCAGTACAGTACAGTACCGTACATAGCCACAAATGAGAGAAAGAACAATTTTAGTTGTACATTGAAAGATCACAAAAAATGAAACACAGATTTTACTCGGCATGCGGGAAAATGTTTGCACGCTAACACACGTGATGAATAAACTCACACTGCATTCGCCGCACTGTACATATGTGTTGAAACATAGAAACAGAGGTGAGTTTCACCGTGAGTGCAGTTCACGACCATGTGAACATGTGTAATAAAATTTCACTCGTGTGAACAAAGAGCGAAAGCTCGAAACGCAAACCAAAATAAACATTCGTCCCCTCACCACATGTGACGCTTGCACACGCACACGGTACACCGCTGGCAAGAAAAGCTCGAAGTGCAAACCAAAACTTTGTTTTTGAAACTCACCGTACATGCCATGTAACGTTTCCTCACCACGTGTGCAAGCGTACTACTGTCCATTTCAACTTTTTCAGGACGATACACCTCTGGCCTACTCGGGTACAACTGGTCGATACCTGAACGAACAGCGACAGTTCAAAGTGGACACGGCAGTGGAAGCGGACGCGGGTCGCTACTCCTGTGTCGCGGAGAATGCGGCTGGCAGGGCAGAAAAGGACTTACTGGTGCAAGTTTTGAGTAAGGAAAAGCGTGTAGCTACATACGTAGCTTGCAACATCAGGTTCACCGGTTGACCCAAAACATGGTAGACTCACTACTTGCAGCATCAAGTTTGTGGGTTGACCCATAAATATGTACAACTTGTTACATCAAGTTTATGGGTTGACCCATAAATATGTACGACTACATACTAATACCAGTTTTGAAGGAAGCATGAAACATCATGTTTATGTGGTTTACCCCGCTGCGGAGAACGCAGCTGGCAGGACTGAAAAGGACTTACTGGTGCAAGTTTTGAGTAAGAAAAAAGTGTTTAGCTAGCTTGCAACACCAGGTTCACCGGTTGGTTACCCAAAACACGGTAGACTCACAACTTGCAGCATCAAGTTTGTGGGTTGACCCATAAATATACAATACCGTACTACATATCAGTTTCGAAGGAATTATGTTTGCCACGCCGTGTTTTCAGTGCCACCTGTGATGACGGACGATGCTCAATCTGTGTTTTCTGTGCCTGAAAATGACACCTTGACCCTGGAGTGTCCATTGCAATCTTATGAGCAATCCATGGAGATTGAATGGAGTAGAAATGGGGTGCCAGTGATCACATCTAGCAACGTTCAAGTAATGCAAAAGCTGGTTTATTTGTCATGTACCTTTTCAGTATTTTGTGATCACTGGACATATTAAGATAATTTTGTGTGGTTTAGAGGAATTTTGTTGTTTTTTTCAGCTATCTGCAAGTAATCGAAAGCTTCATCTCATCAGGGCAAGAACAGTGGATGACGGTCGATACACTTGTTTGGTAAGGCTCGGGATTTAGCAACCTGTAAAAGCAAAAGTACAGCTATTGTGATTTCATGATTGCTTCACGTGCACTTGTTTTGATCCAGGTGACAAATCCTGCTGGAGATGCACAACAGGACTTGCAAGTTACCATTCTTGGTATGGATAAATGGCAATATAAAGAAACTCACAACTTGAGTTGTACAATACAAAATAAGTATGTAGAATGCCCACTCTTAATGTATTCTCAAAGTCTCGTTACAAATAAACTACGTACATACCATCTGTTTTCCAGTTGCACCCTCTATCTCTGGCCCAGGGTTCAAACACATCACCAGCATCAGCAACCGTACAGTGGATATGCGATGTGATGCGAGTGGGGTGCCATCTCCAATGCTGACTTGGACATTGAATGGGGCTCCATTGGAACCGGTAGATGGGGCAGTGGAAATGCTGAATAATGGCTCATTGCTGAGACTGGAAACTGTGGAAACTGGTCAAGAGGGAAGGTGATTGAGTAGCGCATTTTTTGTAAAATTCAGTTTCTGATCAAGTTATTATGGGATATTTTAATTCGTATTTTTTGCCAGATATTCATGCATTGCGATAAACTCAGTGGGACAAGCCGAATCGGACACTTTTTTGGAAGTGATAGGTAGAGAAAGAGATGCATAACGTACGTACCCAGCATGTCTGAGGTAACCGTTTCTACCTATCTATGAATGTACGTACGGTAGTTACGTACTATCCACGACTTTCGCTAAATTTTAATTTTAAATTAAAACTTTTTTAATTTATAATAATCACTGCGTGGTCGCGAGCTTACCACTCTTTTTAGTGCATATGTTAGATCGGTGCCGGCGGGCACGTCTAACAGGCGCTTAGTCATCTACTAGCGGAAAAGTAGCGCGGAGATAGACGACTAAAAATGGACGTCGACGACCCCGCCGACGCCGATCCAATAAACGCCCTGAAAAAAGAGGGGTTATCCTCGCGATCGCACCCAATTGCGTTGTTTAGAAGATGCAGGGCAAGAGAAGTAGCCTGAAAAATTGGGCGGCCAGTGCGTGAGTCGAACACGCAGCGCAGCACGGGATTACGCCCCTCTTAGCGCACGACCCCATCTGACGGCACAGCTCAATTTCTCAGACTTCCCCTCTTGTACCTCCTCACTGGGCTCGTACACGCGCTATATTTTGTCTTAGTTGTATATTATTATGCGTTGTTTTAGCTCCACCACAAATTGCTCCGGGTCCCCCGGAGATGAAGGTGATCGAGAACCGAGGTCAGACCGTTCACTGCGAGGTGGTGGGTACGCCGACTCCGTCAGTCTCGTGGCTGAAGGATGGGAGGCAGTTCGATTCGGCCGCGCTGGTGCACTCCAGCTCCGCTGGACATTACATTCACTTTGTGGAGGCGCAGAGAGAAGACAGTGGGAGGTGAGCGGTGTACGTACATTGCGCGTCACGTGCGCCTTATCAGTGGTTGGCGAAAAACGTAGGCATTGCTGGATTGGTACTATCCTAAAGCCATGATGCGTTATCTCACGAAAATTAGGAATGAGCTTTTGTGGATTAAAATTAAAATTAAGAAAAAAGTTAAATTTAAAACATAACCGTGCACGCATTTTCTTCAAAGCCAAAAATATGCGCAAGAGGACTTTTCACGCGTCTGTACTGTACTTAGGTTATGTACATATTTGGACATTAGGATAGGATGTTCACACGCACGACGTGCAATCTTTGACTGCTCCACTGCTGTAATTTACTTTACAGGTACACTTGCCTGGCGAGAAATGAAGCTGGCGAGGCGAGAAGAGACACGATTCTCACCGTTCTCGGTATGGACACCACACCATCGCTCAAATCACTCTCTCAAAAAGTTTAGCAAGAATTTCATAATAATTTCTCCTCAATTTCATCCTTTTTCAGTTCCACCAACAATAGAAGCTGGAGAACGCGTGCTGTACGTCATCGAAAATCGTACCCTGCACATTAAAGCGGTTGCCAGCGGTATACCCAATCCATCAATCACGTGGCGTCGTGACGGAGAGAAAATTGACGCAAAGGGCGATGAGAATCTGCAGCTGACCAATGGCGGCAGTCAGCTGAGCATCGTTAAGGCGACCACGGCTGACGCGGGCAGATACACGGTGGAGGCGAGAAATGAAGCCGGAATGGCATCGGCGGATTTCGCGGTGGATGTCTATCTTAAGCCGAAGTTTAAAGGTGTGCTCTTATAGAAAACAATGCTTGCGTAGAACTATTTTGGAAGCTGGCAAAATTTCTTGTCGAGATTTTGTTCTTTTGCAAATGAACTTGTTGTTGGCTCAAGGTAAGTACAATATGTACAGTATGTACACATAGTGTTGTACCGTACTGTACATTATTGTGTGTAAAATATTGTAGGGGTGTACCACTGCCTTGAATTGTGTAGTCAGTTTTTGCGGAACTAATGCGCAAACATTTCGTCATGCAATATACAGTCCATTCTGAAGAAAGATGTCTTTCAGACTTCGACACCGACATTCGAGTGATCGAAAGCAACCACGTCAATCTGCATTGTCGGGTGGAGGCAAGGCCACCACCAGATATACGCTGGCTTCGCGCTGGACGCCCAATGGACACTGACGCGCCAAGTGACAATATCATCTTAAGCCCCAGAAGCGACACACTAATGCTGCTAGAGGCTAAGAGAACGGACGCCGGCTCCTATTCCTGCGTTGCAAGGAACGCGGCTGGAGAAAGCGAGGCTGATTTTACTGTGACGGTTTTGGGTAGGTACTGTATGTATATTATTGTCAATTTTCAGCACCAAGTATGCGTCAATTACCCAAATAAGCGGCAAATAATTACTTGCGCCTTGCACGTTATTGGTGTTCCTTGGGGTACAGGTTTATGGGGTGACTGTGGCCTAAGTTTACGTTGTGCTATAGAATGCTTTTCAAGTTGGGCTGGAGGACAAGGCTTGAATCGTGTACCTACGTACAGTATGTATTTTTTTAAGTTCCTCCCTACGTCGAAGGCCAGGTCAATCAAAATCCGAAGGTTGTGCAGGGCAAGAAAATCAGGATAAGGTGCCCGGTTCAGGGAACGCCGAAACCCAAGGTACCGTATGTATACTGTATGTTCTGTACGGTAAGTATACTGTAGGTACAATCAATAATGCACAGAAAGAAACAGTTTAGAACCCAATACAGTACAAGATACGTGCAGTACATAGATACAACCACAATTTTGAACAGTGCCCACACATTTATTTTTGAGACAGCTTTTACACATTTATTTATTTTACTATATTACTACTTATTTTTACATATTTATTTTCCGGTGATTTTATTTTGTTTATTGTTTATTCTTGTATGTACAGATCCAATGGAAGAAGAATGGCGAATCGCTGGAAATGCAAGAGGGAAGATTTGAATGGGCGGAGCCGGGAAAACCCGATCTGCTGATCATTTCTGCAAAAGATGAGGATGCGGGGCGCTATGCTTGTAGTGCAGAGAATGAAGCTGGATCATTGACGACAGATTATGCGCTGAAAGTCATAGGTAGGTACACGGTGGGGCATCAATGAAACCTCAAGTTGAAAAGTTGTCAGTCTCGTTACAAATTTTGTGTTATTGTGACCAACACTGTAGGTGCTCTTTAAAGTGCATCATCCTCTGAAACTTAAACCTCGTAAGGTAGCGTGGGGCTAACGCAAAACAGCCCATGGGATGGGAGAAGTATCCCAGTCTATGGCGGTTTTATCTTATCATGCCAAAGCTTCTTTGTTATTGCAATAGTACCTACCAGGATCGAAGAAGCAGAGGCAGAAAGTAGTACCGTATCCCGAGATACTGTAGACGTACAGTACATGTTCAGAAGCTTTCGAATGGGGGGTCCATGAAATTCTGAGAAAATACTTACAGCCCCCCTCCGCATAGACACACCGAAAATAAACGGGCGCTGTCTATGCGCTGCGTACAAAGTGCGGCGCGCGCGCGTAGACAGTTGCGAAATGCGCGCCAAATTCTAGTCCGCTTCTTTCGCAACTGTCTACGCGCGCGCGCGCCGCACTAGCACGCGACGCATAGACAGCGCCCGGATTTTTTCGGTGTGTCTATGCGGAGGGGGGATGTAAGTATTTTCTCAGAATTTGAGGGGTAATCAGGGGGAAATTGAATGGGGATAATTTTTCCCATGCATTGTTTTGACCCCACGCTACCCTGCTTCCATGTTTCAGCTCCTCCGAGATTTGGCGATGCCGTTTCTGAGTACAAGGTGATTCTTGGAGATACGGTGACGCTCGACTGTAGCGTAGAGGCAACTGAACAGGAGACGACGGAGATTGCCTGGTTCAAATCCGGCCAGCCCCTGTACATCGACCAGGCCAACATGTGGTTCTCTGGCAACCAGCAGCAGCTGACCATCAACCAGGTACGGGTTCGATTCCTTCCAATGCAGTTTTTGTGGCTGATTTTTTTGTTTTATATTTTATTTTATTTATTGATTATTTTTTATTTTTGCTAATATTTTTTTCTTATGCACGATCTGCGCTAAATTTTCTGGGTGATCGTGAGCTTTTGCGTTTTGTTTGGTACGTATTAAGATCGGTGCCAGTAAAGGTCATTGACGTCATTTTTTTAGTCATCTATGTACATAGGAGCGGGAAAGCATGGACAGCTGAGATTGAAACGACTCATTGGTCCATGCTTTTCTGCTCTCTAAATTATTATGAAATGACGTCAATCGCGACCACCTACAACTTTAGCGCAAGTCGTGAATAAACCTTTTTTAGTTTTGTTTTTATAGGCCAGGCTTGAAGACGGTGGCACGTACGCTTGTGAAGCTGAAAATCCTGCCGGCAAGAGCACAGTAGAAATGGTTCTGTATGTGTTGGTGCCGCCAGAAATCGATAAATCTAACATTATCGGCAATCCCCTCGCGATTGTCAATAAATCGATTGTGCTCGAGTGTCCAGCTACTGGGATTCCATCGCCAATGGTGAAATGGGAAAAGGATGGGCAGCCATTGCTGAAGTAAGCTGTATGTACGTAGTATTGTTGGTTGACAGTTAAAGGGGGAGTAGTATGAAAAAGTAAGGATGATTCGAATCATGTTTATATACAGAAGTGATACCCGCATCAGCTACTCCGAAAACAATCAGACACTGAAAATCGACAATGTCAAATCGACGGATGTGGGTCGCTACGTTTGCATTGCGGAAAATGAAGCCGGAACAGCGGAACAAGACTTCAATCTGGAAGTTATGAGTAAGTTTTGAGGGTTCAACGTCAACCTAACACCAAGAATGGCCCTTTCAGAACTTTTCGGTTGTTCGACCATCTTTTGTCGTTTGTACCTCGAATGCATTTCAAGTTGACAAAATCCCACAACATTTTTTGCGTGAAAAAAGACCTCAGTGAACATCCATTTCAAGCGCAGACGAATAGGAAAATTTGCCAGATGTGCCAGGGAATCGAACTCTGAACCTCTCGCTTTCCAATCGGGCGCCTTAACGATTTGACTACACATCCGGATGACCTCAGTCACACATCAATCACACACACACAGCCATGTTGATGGCCACGTATTTTTGCAGTGCCTCCAAGACTCGACAGAGGTGGTGTTGAGAAGGTTGCAGTCACTGAAGGAGATGCTCTACTTCTGACCTGTCCAGTGGTTGTGCAACAACCAGACGGAGAAGAAATGCCAGATGTCAGCTGGACAAAAGATGGAAGACCTTTAGAACCACTGTCTCTGCCGAATATGCGCCTGTCTTCGGAGGGAAAGCGATTGCATTTGACAGTCGCGCAATTGGCGGATGCAGGATATTACACGGTAGGGAACATGAGGTGTGCATATGCATACATACAGTATTGAATATTAGGGGTGCTCTGGCAAACAGAAAAATGTTATGTTCATCAGTAAAAGTTTGGTTCTGACGAATATATTGAGGTTTTGAAAAAAACCCTATTGGTTTCTAAGATTTCGAGGTGACAACAGATTGCTTGGGACATTTTCCACAAGGCATTGTTTCTGCTAAGAATGAATGCAAGTTCTTTATTTTTAGTGTGTGGCAAGCAACCGTGCTGGAGAAAGCCAACTGGCCTTCGAAGTGGAAGTTCTCTGTATGCCCCATTCGCTATCCCTGTATTGCGCTGGTCGCTCACTGCATCCCGCGCCTCGCCTCGCTTATTCAGTTGCTGCGCCGGCTCAGTTTTTGCCTCCCGCTTTCAGAGCCCGCCTTAATCCCCGCCGCTTAAAGGGGCGCTGGCATAGAAAACATCGAAGCAAAATTCTTATTTTCCAGAAGGAGCCAAAACCCTGGGATCCTGACTATGAAGAGATGATGAAAAATGCTGGTGGTAGAGTTGGGAAAGGGTTCAAAGACAGTGTGCCTCACATGGGTTGGACTGGGTGGTACACATATGGCCCAGAGCACATGAAAAGAATTCGGGCAAAACTGAGGGTGCCCATTCCTCAGACAAAACATCTAGATTTTAGTTGATTTTGACGAGTTTGTTTGGGTGCGTTTTCATTGCTCATGTTTGAATACCCAGTGTCACTGACCCAGTGTTCTGAACTCAGGTGATTTTGTTTCAGTGATAACTTTTTGTGTGCCTTATACCCTAACTGTCACACACTGCCCTTTGTTATTATTGACTGCCTTTTTTGTTCTGTACGTATGTCGTATTGCAAGAAACTGTACATAGTTGATGAGCTTTAGCCTCTTTCTGTCCAGCTCATTTTGCTAAGCTGTGCATTCATCTAAACTTAGTAGGTACTTCTGTACTGTAACTGTAGTACGTATTTAATGCAGACCTACACTGTGATACTGCAACCATGCATTCACTGCCAAAGCCATGCACACAGCTTACATACCTATTTGGTTATGTTTGAGTTGAGCAGCATTGCTGGGTTTTTTAGCTCCACCAAAAATTGATGGTTCTCGCAATGCTGATCAACCCAAGGTGATCCTGGGCCGAGATTTAACCCTGTGGTGCATGGTCACTGGACACCCATTCCCAGATGTGAAGTGGTTCAAGGTGAGCTGAAAGGAAACACTGCTGAACTTAGTACCTACTGTATTGCCTTTTCTGTGAAGTGAGCAAATTGAGTTACATTTGAGGATGGTGATGAGTTGACCCCCACTCAGCTGGAAACTGAGTTTACGCTTGTGGACCAAAATCAAGGATTGCGCATAAATGAGGCAGAGCGAAAACACGCTGGTCGATACACCTGTCAGGCCACGAACACAGCTGGTCAGAAGGAGTTGGACTTGATCTTGGAAGTTTGGAGTAAGTTGGTAAATAATCATACTGCATGCAACCATTTATTGCACATAAGCCGCACAATCTCATGAGTCAGTTATGGTAGCTTTACGTTTTTATACGCCCACCCCTTTAATCAAAGTTTATGCTATTCTTGGCCTGCTCTGTTCTTTACATTCCCCTGAACATCATTCACTCATTAGCGCCTCTTTGTCTAATGTGTGACGCCACCTTTAACTTTATATAAAGCGCCCACCTGCAAACGAGTCGTTTCTGCTCCCTTTTTCAGTCCCTCCAAGAGTCAGTATCACTGCTGAAACGCTGATTGCTCCACTGGACAACTCCATCACTTTACGCTGTTTGGTGGCCGGCTATCCTGAGCCAGTGATCAGCTGGTCCAAGGATGCGCAACCGTTGATAACGTCGCCAACTGGGGCCAGAATCACAAGCGATGGGACCAGATTGGATATTCCTAGACTGAGGAGAACCGACGTGGGCAGATACACCTGCACTGCCACCAATCCAGCTGGGGTTGCAGAAGCTGCAGTGGAGATCGACGTGTTAGGTGAGCTGCAGCGGCTTCTTTTATACCCGAATAAAGTTTTGAAACCTCAACTTTCTGGGTTTGCGTGCCGGAATGGTTTGTAGTGCCACCCTACATCAATCGGGACAATGTGGACATGAATCCGAGACTGCCGACTGGTCAAACGCTGACCTTGGTCTGTGAGGCTACAGGGAAACCGCAGCCTAACATCACCTGGTATCGGGGTCATGAGGAAATCAAGAGCAGCGGAGGGAGAATTGAACTACTGAGCGATGGAAGATTTCTCCAGGTTGGTGCACATCGCTCTGGATTGTGGTTTCATAAGTAAAATTTTTGTCGGGTTCAGACGCGCCGTGACAGTTAAGGGGCGGTGATTTTTTTGATAGATATCCGACATCCAAGATAGCGATGAAGGCATTTACAAATGCGTGGCCAGCAATCCAGCTGGAACCGATCAGCTGATGTACAATGTGGAAATAGTTGGTAAGCTGGACACCCAAAAGGGAAAGTTGCGTTTCCAATGTTGTTGCTGTTGTTGTTTTAAAGTAAAAATAAATATTGCACATGTTTTTCTGCAGAAAGACCAGTGATTACTGGTGGCAGAACCATCCAGGTTATCGAGGGTGACACCGGAGTTTTGGAGTGCGATGCTTTTGGCATTCCGCCACCAGAAATTTGGTGGCAAAGAAATGGTCAGAGAATTGATACCAGGGAGCGATACACGATTCTGGACAACGTGAGTGGTGAATTCGAGAAGGAAAATTTGCCAGATGTGCCGGGAATCGAACCCTGGACCTTTCGAGTTCCAGCCGAGCGCCTTTACCATTTGACTACACACCCGGATGACCTCTTTCACACAATTTCCCCTTTTGATTATGACAGCTAGCCGGTTTTCCTAGGAGAGGGCGCCTATTTGGCACCTCTCAATCAACAAGGGGCCGACTAGAGTGAAGATGAAGGGAGCTTTTAGGGTTGCTGTACTTTGCAGTAGCACGTAAGATGGGCAGGTCTTGAAGCATGAAGAATGAAATTTTGGTTGTCTAAAGTGGTCGAGCATTTTAGAAATTGACCATCACTCAAGTCAAGGCGCAAGATGCCGGCATTTACGTTTGCGTCGCAACCAATAATGTGGGCAGCGCTCAGCAAGCGTACACGATGGAAGTTTTGGGTAAGAATCCGAACTCTCAGCAAATTAAGGTATCACACGATAGTTCTCTGAGCCGTGGACTCATAGACTACCAGCACATATAGACTACTGCGTGTAGTCGTACAACTCTTACTCGTACAATCCAAATTCCAGTTGTTTTCATCCGTCTTCTTCGTTTCAGTTCGCTGTTTCCGCTCCAGCCCGCGCGCCGCGCTCTGGTCGCTCGTTTGCGGTCGTCTACGTACATATGCATGGACAACTATATAAATGCGGTCCAGCTCTCTCCTGAGCCAACGAAAGCGAGTTGAGAGGAGATCAAGATACCGATGGATAACTTGTTACACGATCTCTTTGACGCGCCATATAGCGCCTCTTGAAACGGTCTATCTGTAGCGCTATTCCTGATTGAAACGCTAACTTTTTCAAACACGTTTTTTATGGATAACTTTGCGTAGAGGCAACGTAGAGACGCGCCATAGGTACCGATCGATTCCTCTCGTAAAGACGCGTTCAACGGTATGCCTGGTGTTGAAAAATACCCAGCGCTTCCTTCGGAACACCCAAATCGCATGGTTTTTATGGTGTTCTTTGGCGTGTCGTATTGCGCCGAATACAGGAGCTTTGGCGCTGCAGTTTCGTGTACGTGTAGAGGAAGGGTTGTTCTTTATTCACACTATGACGGTTCACTTTTATCTTGCGTACAACGGCTACGACGAAGCCTCAAAGTTGGCTCCGAAACTATCGTGTGAGACCTTAAACAATATGCTGTCCAGTCAGATGCCAATTTTGAGTAGTTACGCCATTTTTTCTGGACGCCCATTTTTGAATGAATTCCCGCCTTTCGCAATTCCGCCAAAATTTTTTAACTTTTGAATCAATTCCCGCCTTTTTTTAATTCCGCCAAATTTTTTTTGCATTCCCGCCTTTTTTGCAATTCCGCCAAAAACTTGTAACTTTTGAATGAATTCCCGCCTTTTTGCAGTTCCGCCAAAATTTTTTGAATGAATTCCCGCCTTTTTTTCAGTCCCGCCAAAAATTTTTCGCACTTCGCCGGACGAGAACGCAGTTCCACTGGGGCAGGAGATGGAGCTGTTTTGCGAGGCGACCGGCTACCCGGATCCGACGTACGAGTGGTTCCGAAACGGGGAGAGCCTGGCCCAGCGACCGCAGTACCGCGTGGATGGAGAGGGAACCTTAAGAGTCGTCACTTCGGCGGATGACCGCGGAATCTTCCGATGCGTCGGTGGGTAAAAAAATGGAAATATTGAGCTACAGTGTACGTTAGTCTGCATGGGTACGGTTGGTAGAGTTATTAGCTTGGTGTTGATAGAGTTAGTTGAGTACGTAGATTGTATTTTGATGGTTGGTTGGACAGATTGTATTCTATGGTTGGTAGAGTAGATTGTATTTTCTTGAATATGAAAAGTAGGTGTTGTCAGAGAATGAATAATAATTTTTTTGCCGTTTTGTTGTTTAGCTTCCAATGAGGCTGGCACAGATTCAAAGGAGTACAGGGTCACCTTGATACGTAAGCGAGAGATTGCTAATAATTATGCACGAATGAAAATATTGTTTACTTGCAAACAAATTCATTATTATTTTTATTTTTACATTGCATTTTCCATTTTTTGCTTACAGGGCCACCAACCATTTCTGCTGACGGGCTTCGCATTATCAATGTGACACAAGGCGACATGACTGTGATGAACTGTGAAGTTGAGGACCCGATACCGGAAATCGTGTGGTACAAGGTGCGCAGAACTAAATCGAACTTTTATACTTACTTTCTTCCGTTTGTCAATACAGTATGCCTGACTTTTTGGCTTTTGCAGGACAATAATTTACTGGATTTTTACGCAAATCCGTCCATGACATTGCAAACGAAGAATACGGTTTTGGTGATCGGAGATTCGAGATTAACCGACGCTGGAGACTACCGTAATTCTCCAACTCTCTTCAAGAGTTTAGCAAAATTTTTATAATAAATAATTTATGCCGCCATGTCTTTGCAGGATGTGTCGCAATAAATCAAGCCGGAAATGCCACGCAAAGATATCGGCTAAATGTGGGAGGTAGGTAAAATTACCTTGCGTTTCAAACGATACCTTTTATATGTTACTAAATGTTTGCGCGATATTGGCATAATTTTAATTTTTATATTTTTTCCAGTTCCTCCAAGAATTACAGAAGAACCCCGCCGTATTGTGGTCAGAAAAGGCAGTCACGCAGAGGTTCCCTGTGAAGCGCTGGGTGTCCCAGACCCAGAAATCAGTTGGGTGTACCAGGATGAACCTGTGCCTGAAAGTAAGCCATCGTTATTCCGTTTTATTGGTAGTGTTGTGCTTGAAACATCAAGTTTACGAGGTGTTCCATTCCAGGATACCGCTTGAGGGACTCAGTGGTGTACAGTCAGGTTAGACCGGAACACGCTGGGGTGTACAAATGTCAGGCGAAAAATTGGGCCGGAACTGCGTTCAAAGACATTGAGTTGGTTGTACAAGGTTAGCATGGGGATGGGGCCTTTTATTCTTGTTAACCCTTCCCCTATTTCGATGGTCGCCGCGACCAAAATGCGACCTTGGGCGATTCAAATGCGATCGCATTGCGGTCGCATAGTCGCATTTTTTCTCTACCAATTTTTCCAAACCGATGGCGCATTGGACACTGTCGATTTTCTCAGTGGGAGTCGTATTTTGATCGCTGCGACCTTCGAAATACTGTAGAGGTAAAAAAATGTTAAGAATTCTTGATCACAGTGAGTATTTTGATTTTAGTGCCGCCTCAAATCATTCCTGAGCGCATGAATGTAACGGTAAAGGTAGGCGATCCAGTCACCTTGGAATGCAATGCAACTGGAGTACCAGAACCGACGATTGAATGGTTTAGAGAGCCCAATATGGAAATTCGTGATAATGACAGTAAGAACGTCGTATGTCTTTAGCCTACATTTTTATCAAAATTTTTTCCAGTTTTGGGTCATTTTTAAACAAGTGAAGTCTGTTATTGTTTGCAGAGTACCGAGTGTTTGGATTTACATTGACTATACGTGAAGCAGAAGATGCTGATGGTGGATTTTATAGGTGGGTGCCTTTAACACTGGTTTTTTTGGCACCGAATATAACCCGAGTGTTAGTTATGACGAATGATATTGTTTGTTAAAGATGTGTCGCTAAAAATGACGTGGATATGGCTGTGGGATATCGACAACTTCACGTGGCATGTAAGCTGGAAAGAAACATAAATTGTTGTGTGAACTCAGCATTACACGCGGCTTGCCGTTACACTTTCCCGTGTTTCATGCCCGAGTCACATTACTATTTTTTTCAACGAATTTGCAGTGCCAGACACGGACTGGAAGATTATCTGGGTGCAATGCGATGACGACGGGAGGCCGGTTAAAACCCTCTTTAAACCAGCCAGAGGCGATGTGCCTGAAGGAAATGGCGGTTTGCTGCCCTATGGAACGGAATATCTCGATGGGTTACCCAAGAACGGCACAGACGGAACACTGATTCGATGTTTGCCCAGCCGCAATGAGAGTTTAACCCATCGCGGGCCCAGTGAATTGTCAAGTACGTACAGTACATTGTTAAAGGGGGGTCTGGCGTACGTTGTTAAAGGTGGTATGTTAATGGCTTGTTAACCCCCTTCGTAATCCCAGGCGTCCGCTTGTCTGTAGCCACCGACAAACCCCGTCCGTAGACGGGGAAAACACCGTCCGTAGACGACGGGGTGGAAAAAGAAACCCCGTCTACGGACGGGGTTTGCCCCGTCCACGGACGGGGTTCGTCGGGTGGCTACGGACAGGCGGACGCCTGGTATTACGAAAGGGGTTAAAGGGGATTTTAATTGTGAAATCTGAAGTTAATAACCTTCTTTTCAGAGCAACCAGTTCTGGTGGAATTGCCCAAAAATCAGGTGCTTGCTGAAGGAAGCTCCTTTACCTTGACCTGCAAAGCAGTTGGCAATCCTGCACCTGAGATTCTGTGGTCACATAATGGAACGATGATGACAGGTTTCTTGCAGGGCCGAAAAATGCATATACTGGTAAGTATGTCTGGCTTTGTGCCTGAACTGTTTTGAGAACTTCCGTTTTTTAAAGAGCATACGCCCACAGACGATGGTAAATCAGTCTACAAGCTTGACAACATTGGACCGGCGGACGCTGGAAACTATGGATGCTTGGCTCGCAATCCACACGGCACTGCTACAGCTGTGGCAACGCTGAAAATCGAAACCGAAAGACCTCAAGCGATGATGTCTATGATGCAAGGTAAAGTTATTTTTTATTATTTTCTTACTTATAATTTTATTACTTATCCCGTTAGCGTTCGGAAGAAATTGGTCAACTATTTTGCTAGATGATTTGGCCATCTAATTCCCAAATTAGTCAACAAATTTTAGTCATCTAATTTTAGGAGACTAATTTTTTCATAGCTCAATTTTTCCGTTCTGATTCTCTTCCTCCTCCCTCGTACTTTTGGCTGACTGCCAACAAGACCATACAACACAGTGGGCAGCTCCTACAGAATATGACAGCATGCTTGTTTACCAATTTCGGCACTTTGAGTTTAGCAAATTAGAAGACTAATTTGAATTGGTCAACTAATTCCCAAAGTAGTCTACAAAATTTGGTCATCAAAATTCGATGACTCATTTTTTTGGTGGTGGACACATATGTCCAGAAAAACACTAACGGGGTATTATCTTATCTTGTTATTATCTTACTTATTATCTTATCATATTTTATCACTTTATCTTATTATTATTTTATTATTTTCTTACTTATTGTCTTTATTTCTCTATTTTATGACAGCCAAGTAGATAGCCCGTCTCAATATTCTTTGCTTTGGTCTCAAACAAATTGGAGCCATTTTTGTTCACAACCCGCCCCAAGGATTCGAACTCGGCACGTATCGCCTTACCACCTGCGCCGCCACCACCTCACCCACCCGTTCTTGTGCAAACTCCTCCTTTATCTTTTACAGGTTACCCAGAAGTCCGACGTAGACCTGTGGCAGTGCTCAGCTGTGCATCTGAGCATCCGAACGCTTTCATCTACTGGACCAAGGGAGGCAGAGTTGTCACATCAAATGAGAAGGCGAGGGTATTAGCCAATCGATCTCTGGTAGTATTTGATATCAGCGACGAGTACGACCTGGGACGGTACAAATGTGTGGTGGGAAGGAAGCCTGCGATGGTCAATTTGGTTCGTGGATTTGTGAACGAACGTGAGGAAATCTCTTAAAGGTTTCAGCTGCATATATTATTTATCGGTTTATTACATAATTTGTATTTTTTATTTATACAAACAAATTTGCCAAAGAATATTATTGAGCCGTACAGAATAGGGTAGCGTGGGGTAAAACCACCCATTGGGGTAAATCCGCTCACCTGTGGCGCTTCTACAGGCATAGGTACAGTACATGTAGGATGTCAATTTATGGCTAAAAAGAAAGAAAGAGACAGGCAGAAGTGTCCCGAGATACATTTTCGCGAGCCGTGTTTTGAATGGGGGTAAAAGCGCCATAGGTGGGCGTATTTCCCGTATGGGCAGTCTACCCCACCCTACCCTATGAGAAAATTTGTATACAGGTGCGCCATCTGTTTTTGTGGGTCCGAAGCGCATGGTTGCTGCCAGCGGTCAAACCGTGTGGATGCATTGTCGCGTCGACTCAGATCCTTTGACCACTCGAGTGACCTGGTTGCATGATGGTCAACTGATGGTCAACAGTGACCGCATTCGCATTCACCCAGACAATCACACCCTTCAACTAACGGCTGTCACGGCGGAAGACAGAGGAGTTTACAGATGTGAGACACCAAAATTTATGTAGGCCTATTTGTGTTTCTGCCACAAACAAGTACGTATACGTACACATACAGTTGTTGTTGAGAGAGCGTGAATAATTTTTTACAGGTACAGCATCAAATGACATGGGCCAAAGCTATGACGAAGCATCGTTAGTCCTCGAAGGTAAGAAAGGTGGTGAACATGCCTTGTCTAAGCCTAAACCTCAGACTAAGCCTAAGCCTAAGCCTAAGCCTAAGCCTAAGCCTACGCCAAAGCCTAAGCCTAAGCCTAAGCCTAAGCCTAAGCCTAAGCCTAAGCCTAAGCCTAAGCCTAAGCCTAAGCCTAAGCCTAAGCCTAAGCCTAAGCCTAAGCCTAGCCTAGGCCTAAGCCTAAGCCTAATGGTGTAGTTGTTCGTTTGTTTGAACCACTCACACACACGACTCTCTGCATGTTTCTGTTCAGTCACACCTCAAAAATACCATTCACTTTCTTTTCTACTGTACTGTGCGAGTACCCTGCTTTTATTTCCATTTTCCCAATTGAATGTACTGTATGTAGGTACCTAGTATACCGTACTTCATGCATGACCATTATACCCCTGTTTCTTTTACCCTATGTCTAACTTCTTCTTCTCAGGTACATTCGACTGGGGTCAATGGTCAGCCTGGTCAGTTTGTTCAAAATCTTGCGGCCCGGGGCATCGTCAACGATTTCGCTTCTGTCAAGCTAACAATCATCCTACCAATTGGATTTTATCTTCTGCAGCAGCTCAAAGTGGCAGGAGACTGAAAAGATCCGTTCGACGCCTCTTCAACTTTCTTGATATTGATGACGCAAGCAGTGGATTCTACAATCTTTGGACAAACAGAAAGAAGATGTCTCTGGAATTTGACAAGAAATTGATGGGGTTTCATGGCGTTAAATCGTCAGTTGGTTGGGGCAGCAGCAGTGAAGAGAAGGAAAATGACGTAGAAACTGCAGAGTTTTATGGTGTGACACCTAGTCCAACCACTACTCCAATCGCTACTACTTCTACTTCTTCTTCTCCTATGCGTGCAGCTAACACCAATGACTTTTGCCGTGGCCCATCCTCTGAAACTATGGCTTGTGAAAGTCCACCTTGTCCTGGTATGCCTTCTGAGATGGGTTCTTTTCATGTTGAAAGGCTTGGAAACATGCACAGATAATATTACGGTGATGGATTGGCGTTGTTTACGTGTTTTAGAAGCCCCGTCCTATGTCCATGGTTTCCTACAAGGCAATTTGAATGGCGTTAACCTTGGAGCCAGGGAGTTCACTGGAGAGTTGTTGCCATTGGTTGACAGTAACCAGATGTTCATGAGAGTGGAAGCTTTGCCTTTGGAACTGAGTGAGATTATGTGCACCACGTGTTGTTCCCTGTTTTTGTCATTTGTCCAGTAGTTCTGTCTGTCTAATACTAATTTTGACTGGAATTTTTCAGAACCAGTGGATAGAGCTGTCCTGGGCTTTGTCACTACTCCATGCTGGTTGATGGCAAGGCAAACCCCCGGGGCTGTCAATGGCTACTCGCTCACTGATGGTATTTTCAAGCAGACTTCCCAATACAACTTTCAAACAGGTCCTAGTCCATATCCTCCTTCATTTTCTGCTTTCTATCTAGTATTGCTGTACAAAATATGCAACTTTCTTTATAGGGGACCAACTGTCCGTGACTCAAAGTGGGTTGGGTGCGGACTCCAAGGGGTACTTGGTCATGGATCTGTTGATTGATGGCCGGGTTCCCCAGGTTACCAGTGAGCGATTTATGATCACTCTGGACCCAGTCAGTGAGCAGTATGTCAGGTCCAGCCACGATTGTATCCAGGGAATGGGAAGGAGCGTGTTAAGAGTTGGAGAGAAATACGCTGTCCCTTTCCAGTAACGGTTTTCTTTCTTTACTCACTTGATTTGCTTTGAAAAATAAGAATTTTTTTGGGATAAGTCAAGTTTTTATGGTGTTTGTTTCAGCTGGCACCACAATATCACGTACGATGGTGCCAAGACCATGTCTACACCCGCTTCCACAGTCAAAATCGATGCAGTGGATTTATCTGCTCAAAGATCGAACATCAGAAAATCTGGATCGCTCCTAAGATCTACCATCTACTCAACTGACCAATGTCCACCTGGATTTAAGGAAGACAGAGAGTCAAATGAATGTCATGGTAAAGATCCTGAACAATGCTTTTGAGGGGTTCTTTTGGATTTTATCTTGGAAAGCCCGAAGGCTGAAAACCTTGAAGTTTTTGACAATGGTTTTTGTTCAGATGTGAATGAATGTCAAGTTGGCCTTTCCAACTGTGAGCCTGGCCAAGGTTGCGTGAATACCATTGGCTCGTACAGATGTATCGGAGTTTGCAAATCTGGATATCACATACTTGAGAATGGGACTTGCATGGGTAATGTAACAGCCTTCAAAATTTACGCTATACAACATGGGCCATTTATTTATTTGTTTATTTATTTATTTATTTATTTATTTATTTATTTATTTATTTATTTATTTATTTATTTATTTATTTATTTATTATTTATTTATTTATTTATTTATTTATTTATTTATTTAGCCTATTTATTTATTTATTTTTCTATTTATTTATGTTTATTTATTTATATTTAGGGTATTTACAGGCGAATATGTAGGATTTATTTATTTATCTATCTACCGTATGTATACCTTTATCTACCGTATATTCAGATGTGGATGAGTGCCAGCTTGGCTTGGCAAATTGCCAGGGCGCTGAGGAGTGCGTTAACTCAATCGGTAGCTTCCAATGTCTGCAGAGGTGCAGAAGGGGTTACAGAAAGAATAAGGATGGCAGTTGCATTGGTAGGTAATGCTTTGAATGTACCTACTCTACCCTACTGTACGTACATACACAGTACTGTATGTACGCACGTCGCACGTGAGTAGTATCTTGCTGTAGTTACGTTCACATTTTGGCAACTTTTGCACAGCATTGTAATATTTTCATCCTGAGAGTTGTGACATAATTTTTAATCAAACTGTGCTAGACGTGGATGAATGCCGACATCAGTTGCCCTGTCACCCTGACCGAACGTGCGTTAACACCAATGGGTCGTACCAGTGTCACTGCATGCCAGGCTACACATCAGCTGAGCCCAACGGACCCTGCACAGGTCAACAAGGACCATTTACATATTACGTAGTCACAGGGGGGTGGGAGGGACGCCCTCCCACCTGAGCCTCATGTCCACGTGGATGTGGCTGGGATGTGAGGTGGAAAATGCTGAAAATCCACGTTGTGTCCACGGTCGGGGGGGGGGGGGGGGGGGTGGGGGGGGTGGTACCCCTATCCATTGGCCAGCCTGTCTACGTAATATGTAAATGGTCCCAGCAACAAGCCAGCAAGACATACAGACATACCTAGTGTACGTACATACTGTACGTACTAGTTTGTCCCACGAGCGACGAGCATTTGTCCTGCGGTTAGCGTTTCAAACCACTTTTTAGCTGTGGCATTCCCACCCAACTCAAAGGAGGACGTTGCAGCTTCGTCCATTGAGGGAAAGCATCAGTCACTATTTCCAGAATTCCTCATGCCTTCGGGTTTGGTGACTGCGTCTAAATGTCCTGAGGGTCAGATTATGGATAATACGGGAAAGTGCACAGGTACGTACATACGCGGGTACGAAGGTACAAATGACAAAAGTAAGTACCCCATGTGCGTACTTAGGTAGGTACACACACAGTATGTATGTACTACACCGAGTGGCCTGTGTATTTTCTTGAAGTAATTCATTTACAAAACTTGTCAATTTTTTTGACGCGTAGGGTACCTACTGTATGTACAGCATGTACTTACGTTCGTTAGGTAGGCGTTATGTATGTATTGTAAGCGTTATGTATGTATGTTATGTATTTTTAATAATTTCCTGCCATACCAGCTGGTTGTACATAAATAGCCGGCGCAGAGCAGAAATAAACAGTCTTTGTCTTTTGCTTCCTCTGGAGCAGTCGCTCGCTTCCTCTCTGCTCTCTCCCTACGCCCACTCGCCAACATATCAATTTGGCGCCGTTTTTTGTAGACGTGAACGAGTGTGATCTCTACCAACCCTGCCAATACCACTGCCAGAATACTCAAGGAAGCTACCAATGTTCCTGTCCAGATGGATATCAGCTTGACATGGATGGGCATGATTGCAAAGGTATTTGTTTTGTACCTATACTGTATTTGAAGCATCAAGTTCGTAGGGTAAAAGCAACAGTATACCGACACGACACTATGAAAAAAAGAATTTCAAAGAAAAATTCATTGTTTTCATTTTGGTTTTTGTATTCTCCAGATGTGGACGAGTGCCGTGACAGTCCCTTTCTGTGCCCTGAGAATTCTCTGTGTCTTAACCAGCGAGGTGCGTACAGGTGCGTCGAATCTCCGTGTCCAAGGATGTATTCGTTGGATTCCAGATCAAAGTATGGGCGGAAACAATAATTTAGGCCTACGCATAAATTACGTACTGTGTGTATGTACAGTACACAGTGTGTATGTATGTACAATACCGTATTTTTGGGTGTATATCCCCTACTCTGAAATCCTGAAAAACTAGTTACATCCCCCCTGTTTGTAGACAGTTTGAAAAAATCCGGGCGCTGTCTATGCGCCGCGTGCTAGTGCGGCGCGCGCGCGTAGACAGTTGCGAAATGCGCGCCAAATTCTAGTCCGCTTCTTTCGCAACTGTCTACGCGCGCACGCTGCACTGGCACGCGGCGCATAGACAGCGCCCGGATTTTTTTCAAACTGTCTACAAACAGGGGGATGCAACTAGTTTTTCAGGATTTCATGGTAGTGTATAACCCCCCATTGGCAAAATATAAATTTTGTCCTTTGTATATCACCTATGTAGCTGGTCCTATGCTAGCTATAGCTACATGCTGCTATGCCTGTAAGCTTAGCTGAGCATGTCTTGTACTAGAATAACCCTGTTTTACCGCGATTATGCCCTAAAACACATACTTTTGACCTCAAAAACATGCCTCTACACACCTCTCCTAAACATTGTCCTATGTATATCCCCGCCCATTGTATATCCCCCCTAGTGTACATATAACCCCCCATTGAACCTCTCAATTTTTGTATACCCCCATGGGGCTATACACCCAAAAATACGGTACATACCCTATACGTTCAATCTTCAAGATCTTGCTCTTGCAGGGAATGCCTCCTAACCTGCCACGATTCCACAGTAGCTGAGCCCTGTCCTACAAAAAGAGGTCGTCGTTTGCCTACCCGTATTCAGCTACAAACTCTCAGTCTGCCTCGTGATCTTCCGGCTGACACCGATTTGCTTCGCTTGACCGCGATTAACGGCGTAGGACGTCGATTGAGTCGAACCCGGTTTACTCTGCGCCTGCAACGTCGATCGGTGCCTATCGGTGGTGAAGAAAATAATCGACGAGATCTGATTGGTCGAGAGGAACATCGACGGAATCTGATTGGTCCAGCTGTAGAGGGTCGACGGGATCTGATTGGTGGCGACGATCGACGGGAACTGATTGATGGCCAGAAAAATCGACGGGATCTGATTGGTCGAGAGGAAAATCGACGGGATCTGATTGGTCGAGAGGAAAATCGACGGGATCTGATTGGTCGAGAGGAAAATCGGCGGGAACTGATTGGTGGCGAGAAAAATCGACGGGATTTGATTGGTCGTCCGCCGTTTGCGATTCGACAAAATCTACACGGAGGCGTCGGCACCCTGTATACTACGCGCGCCCTGAATTACCCGGAGGGAGCGGAATTCGTCCTGGGAATTCGCGCCAATTCCTACGCGAATCGTCGAATTCGGTTTCAGAAAAACTTCTTGGTTTACGTCGCCATCTCTCAGTATCAGTTTTAGACGAAGAGAGAAGAAGCTATTCTCGATATTATTTGAATTGAAGACCGTAAGGTCGACTTGATACGGTTTGAAGTGAAAAGCAGCTTTATCCTGTGAAAGTACTGTACCTCTGATGCCTTCCTGCCACAACATCATGCCAGTTTCTTTATGTTATGTAATATCTTGTTTGCCATTTTTTACGTGTGCTGTGAATAAAGTTTACGTAAAGTTCTACAACTAGTTTTAATACAGTATACCTAGAATAGCCGAGAATTTACTCTTTTTGCTTCTTCTTGCTTCACTCCATTTTCGAGAGATTTATCCTCCAATTCGATGGATGGCTCCCGTTGTCTTAGAGCCCATTTTTGCACGTTTCCGTCCCCAAAAATGAGATAAAAAATCAGTCCGAACAGGTAAACGCCTGCGGAAATGTAGAAGACCTTTCTCCAAGCTGATAATGTTTCCTGTAGACAAAATATTATTCATTCTGGTAGAAATACAGTGTAGGTGTTGACACTTTAAGCCTGACAGCCTGAGCTCACATTTTTGTTCGTGATTACACCCACAATGTAAGGTCCAATAATGCCAGGGATGGTCGCAAATGTGTTGGAAAGTCCGTATAGTAGACCTGAAACGATGCGGAAGAATATCCTCCGGAAGTAATATGCCGTTTATGGGAGGGGTTAAGTTACCCCTTTACTTGTACCTGAATACTGAGGTGCGACATCCAAGTGATTGACCAAGTAACCAGCTCCGCACATTCCTGCAGTGGATACCGAAAGGGTTAAGAGTAGAGTCGCCACAGCGCTGTTACAGCCAATAAAGCCGACAATGATGAGGCACAAAGCAGGAACAAAATGTCCTAAACCATCAGCGACTTTTCTTAGAAAAGTTGTGTTAAACCCGCTTGCACGAAGTCTGTCCACAATTTGACCCGCGCTGATTTGCACCACTGTTTGACAAATGTAGGGCAGTGCGGAGAGTAAACCGTTCTGTAAAATAACCCTATAGGTGGTACTTTGTAAGACAAGCATTTTGCAAAGCAGGAATGGGGAGGAACGAATAATTGAGAAAAATCATGTTCCTAAAGCGGGAAACAAACAAAACCTTTTTGATGTCAAAACCAAGAATATTCCGGAAATACGCCGGGAGTTCTGTCAACAAGGTGTAAAATCCCCAGTTGTAGGTGGTGTGACTGACAATTATGGCCCACACTGGCATGGATGTCAAAATTGATCGCCATGGAACACCCAGCTCGCTCTGAAATTAGGTAAAATAGGTACTACCTACGTACCTATCTACACTACTGTGTAGCCGCTGAGTTAGTACAAAATAATAGATCTTTTTTAAGGGCGAATTTCGCTTCAAGTTTTCTGTGTGTAGAAGGCCGGAAAGTGGCCTTTTCCAAATAATTAATTAGCGCATACCATTTCTGTAGCATGCTTTTCAGCATCGGAACATGCAGATATCAAATATTCTTTTTCATCATAAGAAATCCATCTGCTTGTTGAAGGGCTAGATGAGGAAAGAACAGCCCAGAGCACAAACCAAATGCAGCCAAAAGCACCTGAAATTTGGACCTTTTTCGACCATTTCAGTGAAGACAAATACATACGGTTGGTAGTAGGCCATAGGCTAAACTAAACAGCTAATCGACCCGTCTGTCTATACCAAAAACGTAGAATACTGAAGGCCAACCACCCAAAAAATTTGACGCTGACAGGTAGCCAGATGCGATGAAAGCAACAACTGTGCCAATGTAAGTTCCTAGAGCAATATAAAAAGTATTGCCAATTATTTTGTAATCTGTGAATTTGTTATGGTCCAGCGGTATCGTAATAAGTAAATAATGCTAAAGGGATATACCTGAGTAGACAAAGGTAGGAAACTTGCTTCTCTCTAGCGGGGTTGCCCAGTGAGCCAGCAAGGCATGCATCGCAGGCCAAGTAACACCCTAAATCAAATCCAAAAATTACACAAACATCAGAGCAAAAATACGAGTGTAACCGAGTAAAGGGATAATGACAGTAATAACCTCTCCAATGCCCTCCAATATGCGCACAGTTATCAGAAGCCCAATGCCAGCTCTGGCAGCCACCGGAGTTAGCAGGGTCAACAGTGCAGTCCAGACCGTTCCGAGACCGAATATCCATTTTGCTGAAGTCAAACTTCTGTTGTTTACAAAAAAATCCAGCTTGATGAATTTACTAATACAGTAATTATTTATATCACCTCCATATTTTCCTGCCATCCAGCCGCCCGGAATTTGTGTCAGGATGTATCCGTAGAAAAAGGAGCCGAGCACGATTCCTCGCTGTTTCTCCGTCCATGCGAACTCACCATCTCTCTAGGACACAGAAGATGACCTGTTGGTACGTACTAGTACTACATAAGCTAAGCCAAAGCCTAAGCCTAAGCCTAAGCCTAAGCCTAAGCCTATAAGCCTAAGCCTAAGCCTAAGCCTAAGCCTAAATCTAAGCCTAAGCCTAAGACTAAGCATCAGCGGTGACATAAAGGTACATACTGTCGCGTGCGAAGAAGATAGTCAAACAAAGTGGTGGAAGATTCTGTCACATCAACGCACGATCATGCCATCAGTTGCGCATTAGTGCATTGACACCGACGCTATGTACGTACGTGTAGGTGCCAATTAAACCAACCTGATCGCTGCCGCTGGTGCTACTATGGTTTCCTCGATTGCATGATTCGCTGTAGCTGCCAGCTAACGACAGATTTGGCGCTGCAGTGGCGGTGTGGTTAACCATGGACACCAGGGCAACGCTTAGGTTAACCCTTAGCGAGTAGATGACGAAGAAACCCAAAAATCCCAGGAACATCACCACGTGACGCCATCCGAAACCGGAGCCTAAATTGCGGGACAAAACGTCAAAAAGTAACGACAAAGATGATGTTACGGTAGCAAACTTTTTCTCACCTCTAACAGCAGTCATTTTCAAAACAATTTTGTGCACAAGCCGCAATGTGCATGGATGCTGCGGCGTCGGTAGTTGAACAAAGAATATAAAATGAAGGTGGTAGGTAGGCCTACTTGTTTTGTTAGCTGGCAAGGCAAGCATGTGTAAGACCAGCTTCTTATCATTCTTTAGGTGTGAGTGTGAGTCTCAGTGGTGCAGGTGTGTGTGAGTAAAACGGTAAAATACGCTTGATTGCTCATTGAACAGCAACAGCACAAAACAAACAATCATATTATGTTTGCCCTGGATTGCATAAAAAATACAAAATTCTTATTGCACAAATTCACATAAAATACAGGGTGTCTCATAATAAACCGTCCACTTTCCCGTGCATGTAACTCTGGAACCACACCATAGATTTTAATGCGGTTTTCTGTATTTTGTAGCCAAGGCTTCAACTGATATGTGTACAAAATCTTAGCTTTCTAGGCCCAGTGGAAGCTGCTCAAACACCTTTTTCCTCCAGCGGTCAAAAACAAGGTTTTTCGAAGTGGTAGTGCCGATTTAGGGGTAATTCTGTGCATGATTCATAATAAAATTAGCCTCGTAATGAAGAAAAATGTCCCAAAATGCTAGGAAATGTGTATCTCATGCATTATCCCCAGTACCAGCATAGCAAACGCATGAAACAGGGTATCTTGAAAAACTAAAACCGATATTTTCTCCATAGTAAAGGAAAACGTCGATTTTGAGCTTCAAGATTCAAACCGTCGTAGTCTCCAAATATGTGGACCACATAGTTGAAATTTTGTACACTTACTTGTTGAAGCCTTGGCAAGAAAATACAAAAAAACCGCATGAAAATGTAAGATGTGGTTCCAGAGTTACATGCACGGAAAGGTGGACGGTTTGTTATGAGACACTCTGTACAATGAATGTCAAATGACCAAAAATTATCCGCCAAAGCGCGTGCTGTGTGCAATGTCCACTTATCATTCGCCAAAGTGATTTGGCAATAAATTCCTGGGAAAACGCAAAGCATCCGCTATTTCTGTCACTCTTTCCATGCTGCATTCCTCAAACAGGTGTACTCTTGCTCTACTGATAATACTAGAATCCAATGGTGTGCCCTCCTGGGAATGTTTGTTCAACCTGCTTGCACCTTCTTGCATAAATTTCACATCAATTCCCAAAACTTTGTAAATTTCAGTCAATGCTTCTTCGGTGTTTTCAGTTATATCTTCATACGTTTGCATAGGCATGTCAAAGCAGTCCAAGTTTTCGGCATAATGGTGGTATTGACCAAAATATGAGGTCATGGCGAATTCCAGATGAGTTTGAGGCTCAACCAATCGCCGGGCTTCATTGTCTTCCGCATAGCCAATCACGAAGCGGCCTAAGGCGTCAGAAAGTTTTGGCAGGACGAAGAGGGGTTGTCCCGTTCCACTACCAAATGCCATGCGTTGCCAAGAAATCATTACTCGGGGAATATTGCGCCGATATCCTACCAGTTTTAGCAGTCTCTTTCATTCAAAAAACTCATTTTTTAATCTACCCAAAATGGGTAAATTTTGCCAAAGTTTATCAAAGAGTAGGGAAGCTATCGTCACAAAAATGGTTTTAGCTTTTAGGCACCTATTGATTTTGGTTTGAATATTTGCTAAAACTGATAAGAGAGTAGAGGAACAAGTTCTTCACCTTTGGCCCCAAAATTTTCTTCATGAGAGGCGCCAAATTTACTGCGAATGCTTGAGGTTTGAACACGATCAAGTCCTCAGCAGACATGTGCCTGCAAAATACCCAGATGCCAGCCCGAAGAAGCGATTCAAGTCGTTTTGCTGCTTCAAAATGATTCCAATTGACCGCAATTCGACTGAAGAAAATTGGTTCTCCAAGTACTAAGGTGTGTCCGTCACTAAAGAGGGGTCATTTACGGCGTATTTAAAATTTTATTGCAATGTGTGAGCGAATTGTCATGACCAACTTTTTCAAAATCCGTCGAAAAGTATAACTGAATGAAGCTTCAGTATTACACCCCCTACCCCACCCCCTTGATTTACAAGGAGTGAGCAGATTTTATGTTGGACTTTTGTGACCGCCGTTATGTAATTTGTAATGACCCCTCGTCTAATCTGAAGCATTTGACTGAGCAAAGTGGAGCCGGTTCGCGCCAAATTGGCCAAAAAGGCCACGCGGCCCTTGGGCGGGCCGACTTCGCGCCCAAATTTTTCGAATTCCCCATGGGTCATGCGCACCAATTGTTGGGCGTCCAAAAATTGTCGTACGAACAAGAATGGCGCATTTCTCGCGTTGTATTCCTGCAGAGGAGCTGGTAGTTTGACCAGGTACACAAACTTCTTGCAGACACTGTACACGGTCCATTTGGGGTCATAGCGCAACACTGAATTTGCATATGCAAATGATTTGTGGCAGGCAAGGAAATCGCATTCACCTCTTGCCATGTCACCAACATTCACCTTTCGCCTGTAGAAAATGCGGAGAATTTCGCATTTTGAACGGGTTGATTCCGGAGTGAAATCGGAGAATAATCTGTCGTGAATTGCGTAGAATAGAAGCAGGAAAAGCCGGTAGCAGACAAAGCTGATGATGTTCAATAATTCGTAAAAGTTGAGCTCCATTTTATTTATTTCACGAAAAGGTCATCAATCACGGGTTGACTGTCGTCGGTTACGGTTAGCTTGAAATGGATATTCACGTTTGACCCGTCAAAAAGATCAGCAGAAAGCTGTAGTTATGAGCAACGAAGACGACGACTGTGCCATCCCACAGACCGTGCAAATAACAGCATAATAAATATCGCATGGACCACCGTAAAGTGGTCCCCGTTTTCATACAAAGCAAAGTGCACTTGACTGTGCGAGGACTCCTCTATTCAGCGCAGTTATTTGCTAGAAGTTCTTACCCGTTTGTATGAAACGTGGTCCTTGCGATATAACTATGCTCTGTTATTTGAATGACCTCATGGATCGCGTTGCCTTTCGTGTTGCGTCTTCGTCTTCGTTTTTCCTCGGTAATTATTCTTCTATCGCTTCGAGACGTAAGTTTTCTGATGATCTTTTTGATGGGTCAAACTTGAATTCGCGTACTCCTCGAGCTCGTACTCCGCTCTGCACCGTGCGTTGTGCGCGTATACTGCCCGCGGATAGCGCACTTCGTCATTTCAAGGTGTACGTGGTCTCTCCTTCAACGAAAATCCGAAAACAAAACGAAGAAAGGAAAGGAGCAGAATCTAAATTGATTGAATCCTTTGGATCGGAAAAGTTTGACCAAAATTAGACCTAAAACCTGAATCTCACTGCCGTAACATTCATCGGAAAATCAAGCCAAACATGAAGGATCTGGGCCTAAACAATCAAGTGTAAGGGAGTATGTATGCGTTTTCTACAAGCACAAAGGCCCCACCCAACGCATGTTGTTTTCCATCTTTCGTGGTATCGGTTGATTTAGTCAAATGACCCAGAAATGTTTGCTTGTATTGCGATACGTGCGCTTTTGCTCGCCGTTATCTGTTGTATGCGTTTGGTGGGGCCTTTGTGAATGATATCTGTTTGCACTGACTCGTCAGCAGTGTAAAGTCGGTAGGTAAACAGTAAGCTTGACGCACCCGTTTTCGTTTGCATGCTTGGGTTAATACACAAACCTTATCAGTTATTACTTGTCGCACTCGCACTATTGTCCACATTGTTGGTATGGTCGTACTGTGTAGTGTGGTAGGCTGCTTAGGTGTCCGAAATTTTATTATTATCCGATATTTCCAGAAGGTAGTCTTTTTTGCCATGAAGACTGCTTTTATGTGCTAACTCCATATGTCTTACGCCAAAGGAAGTAATTTGCGCTTACAGCCTGTACAATTCAGTGAATTACACCAGAGAAGAACGAGTCAAAGTCAAACTCATAATTTTCCTCGTGACTCTTACTATGACAATGGAACACAGCAGGAAAGGCCCACTTTTGCACCTCCCTTACCTCCTAGGAGAAAGATACAGCGCTTTCCGCAGCATGTGTTAGTCTTCTTTAACTTATTGAAGGTGGATTCATAGGTGGAACGAGCACAGTGTTATTGTGCATTGCCATCTGACTTGTCTGTACTATGCAGCCGCCTTTGACAATGTTGTAGTCCGTTGGCTGTATTTTAATTGCTGTGGTCCAAATTGTGGTTTGGACCACACCAATTCACGTATACTTATTTATTTGTGGAAAAAGGCTTTATGTGTATCGAGTGTGACTTGTGCAAGAATTCTCTCTTTCTTTTTCAGTGATCATTTGACGCATACCTTGAGCAATGTGCTCTGTTTTCGATGCAACGAAGGCTTCGAAGTTGACGAACAAATCGTCAACTCTGGTGGGGAGGTTTGGCATCAAGACTGCTTCGTGTAAGTGTAAGCATGCAAGAACATATATCATAGGGTACTGTGGGGTAAACCCGGCCACCTACGCTTCGTTGAACTTTCTGTTTCAGCAAATAATGAACCAACAATAATAGTTCGTTTGAAAGAAGACGTTCAAGAAATCAATTGATGTACTATTTTTTCAATTGGTCCACTGGATGCTGAGATATGCAGCACTGAAACTTAGGTGGTCGGATTTTTCCATGGCCGACTTTACCCGTATACGTGCACTTGTGTACGTGGCCAACAGTCACGTGTGAGTTAACTGCCGTGCGTATGATTGAACCGCATACAAAAGCGCTGAATTTTCGTGTATTTTCAGATGTGCCCAATGCTTCCGTCCTTTTCCCGACGGTATTTTCTTCGAATTCGAAGGACGCAAATACTGTGAGCATGATTTCCACGTGCTCTTCGCGCCTTGCTGTGGAAAATGCGGTAAGTGTGGAGAAGGAAACTTGCCAGATGTGCCAGGCAGGGTATCGAACCCTGGACCTCTCGCGTTCCAGCCGAGCGCCCTATCCATTGCACTACACACCTGCATGGGGGTGTACCTCAGTCACACAATTTCCCACATAGTGTTCCGTTCTTTAGGGTTCTGTGAGATAGGTATCACAGGGTATTCTCAATCGTATTGTAACAGTTGGTAAACCGGTTGCGCAACCGACGCCACCCGTTGCCATGTTTACGCAACTCCCATGTATCGTTTGACGTAGGTTGCGCAACCGGTTGACTACTACTGTGGTGAGCAACTGATTAACCTGGGGTGAAGCCAAACTGTTTGTTTTGTTGTTTTAGGCGAATTTATCGTGGGCCGTGTCATCAAGGCGATGAACGCCAGTTGGCATCCGCACTGTTTCAAGTGCGAATTGTGCAGTCGGGAACTGGCGGACATCGGTTTCTTGCGGAACGCTGGAAGGTATGGAAAAACATGATGCCGCGTTCACAAAACGTCCCGTACATCCTTACGTACTGTACGTTTGTACGTTCGACGTATCTAGGAGTACATGATCGATTGCGGTGCCGTGTACTCCTAGACACGTCGAACGTATAGATCGACATGGATCACTTTAAGAATGAGAGGGGGGCCAAAGACGAGGGCGCTCGGCTGTGTCCATGACGGTGACGTTAGTAGGGACTAGTTTGGTATTGCCACACTTATACCCACCCAAGATTCTCGCTAGAAACAGACATGAAGTCGCCAAAAAACAGGAAACAATCGAGTGCACATAAAAGTGTAAGGCGTAGTAGAAGAGAGACATGGACCGGCTAGTAGTAGAGAAACATGGCTATACACGACTCAATACACTATGCGGTGGTGGCCTGAGAGTGGTCAGTCAAAGAAATTACGTGAATAACTGCATGAGTGGACAGAACTAGTTTGTATGAAGACAGATTCAGTACTTAAGGGGAACTATTGATTTTTTCCACCATATAAGGTACTCTAGGAATTTTCCTTGTCGATGTGTACGTACGTAAGTACGGCGTACGGATGTCTTGTGAACGCGGCGTGCCGGCATGAACGTGAATGAAGGAAAATTTGCCAGATGTGCCAGGCAGGGAATCGAACCCTGGACCTCTCGCGTTCTAGGCGAGCGCCCTAACCATTGAACTACACTCCTGAATGGACCTCATGCCGCATTCACCAGACGCCCCTCCGTCCGTCCGTAAATCCATAAAGCGTATCTAGGAGTACATGACATGGCACACAGCAAACAACCGTGTACTCCTAGATAAGTTTTTGCGGCCGTTAACGGATTTACGGACGTCTGGTGAACGCGGTATCAGTGGTCGGATTTACCCCGTGGACGGTTTTCCCCGTCCGCTAAAATTTATGCTATGTTCTATTCTGTTCACAGGGCCCTATGTCGTGAGTGCAACGAGAGGGAGAAGGCGGCCGGTCTGGGCAAGTACGTCTGCCACAAGTGCCATTCGATCATTGACGAGGGCCATATCAAGTTCAAGGGAGAGGCCTATCATCCCTACCATTTCAGCTGCAAACACTGCGGGTACGTGCGCAAATGTTTATAAAGACAAGAAGATTTATAGATTCTTGGTATTGTTGTTACGGTTTGTCCGCATGTTTTATTCACACTTCACGAAGTGGTCGATGATTTTGCCTAATAGCCTATCTGTTTAGAATAGGAAGCGTTATAAATTCTTGGTACTGTAAAGTGCTGCGTACGTGCAATCGCGTCCGAATAACATATTCCATCCATTCGGTAGCTAACCAGCTCCGTAAATGCCTTGACCCGCAGGGCCCGCGGGTCACCCGGAAACGAAAAAACGCTCAGCGGAAAAGGAGAAAAGTATTGATTATTGACCCGAGGGTGACCCGCGGGTGACCCGAGGGTGACCCCCGGGTGACCCGCGGGCCCGGCGGGTCAGATCATTACGGAGCTGGTTATGTTAAAGACAGCCGCCATATTTCGTTTCAGCATTGAACTGAACGTGGAAGCAAGGGAAGTGAAAGGAGAGCTGTACTGTCTGCGCTGTCACGACAAGATGGGCATCCCGATCTGTGGTGCTTGTCGACGTCCCATAGAAGAGAGGGTGGTTACTGCCTTGGGCAAGCATTGGCACGTGGAGGTTTGCAAAAATGTGGTGAATTATGTGGGGTTAATGCCGCGTTCACCAGACGTCCGTAAAACCGTACGTCCGTCCGTTCGTCAACCCGTAACGTGTCCGTCCGTCCGTCCGTCAAACCAAACCCAACGTCAACCGTATAAAGGTTGACGGACGGACGTACGGATTCACGGACGTCTGATGAACGCTGCAGCTTATTATCCATATTAGTAAGGCCGTATTGCCTATTCTATAGATTCTTCTTGGTTTTCTTTGCAGCATTTCGTTTGTGCCAAATGCGAAAAGCCTTTCCTTGGGACGAGACACTTCGAAAAGAAGGGATTGGCCTATTGCGAGACGCATTTTCATCAGGTATGCGCATGAGCCTTAGCGTAGGGTACTATGGGGTAAACCCGGCCATGGGAAAATCCGGCCACCTAGACATCGGCCTGGGGTCAGCTGGGGGTATGTCAGCATACCCCCACCCACCCCCTCACATAACCCCACGCAGACCCCCAGATTTTGAAAACTTGAACAATACCCAAACACACCCCCAAAAAAGAAAATCAACATACCCACACGCGTACCCTCAGTCTATGATTTTCTACTCACATAACCCCAAACATACCCCCATATTAGCGTCAACATACCCCCGTTTCAATAAAATTTGGGGGTATGTTGGTGTTTTTTGGGGAGTACATTTTAGGACTGTTTTTTTTTTTTTTTTTTTTTTTTTTTCTTTTCAGTCAGATATATTTCGGGTATTGTTTAAGATTTTCAAAATCTGGGGGTCTGCGTGGGGTTATGTATGAAGGGGAATGGGTGGGGGTATGCTGACATGTCCCCAGCTGACGTTCCCCAGGCCGATGTCTAGGTGGCCGGATTTTCCCCCCATGGCCCGGTTTACCCCATAGTACCCTACGCTAAGGCTCATGCGCATACCTGATGAAAATGCGTCTCGCAATAGGCCAATCCCTTCTTTTCGAAGTGTCTTCGTCCCAAGGAAAAGGCTTTTCGCATTTGCGCCAAAACGAAATGCTGCAAGAAAAAACCAAGAAGAATCTATAGAATAGGCAATACGGCCTTACTAATATGGATAATAAGCTGCAGCGTTCATCAGACGTCCGTGAATCTTATTTGTTCCATTCGTCAACCTTTATACGGTTGACGTTGGGTTTGGTTTGACGGACGGACGGACGGACACGTTACGGGTTGACGAACGGACGGACGTACGGTTTTACGGACGTCTGGTGAACGCGGCATTAACCCCACATAATTGCACCACATTTTTGCAAACCTCCACGTGCCAATGCTTTGCCAGCAGTAAGCGCCCCTCTCTTCTATGGGACGTCGACAAGCACCACGATCGGGATGCCCATCTTGTCGTGACAGCGCAGACAGTACAGCTCTCCTTTCACTTCCCTTGCTTCCACGTTCAGTTCAATGCTGAAACGAAATATGGCGGCTGTCTTTAACTTAACCAGCTCCGTAATGGTAACCCGCAGCAGCGTCAGCCGGGGTTCACCTCGGGTCGCCGCGGGTCACCCTCGGGTCAATAATCAATAATTTTCTCCTTTTCCGCTGAGCGTTTTTTCGTTTCCGGGTGACCCGCGGGCCCTGCGGGTCAAGGCATTTACGGAGCTGGTTAGCTACCGAATGGATGGAATATGTTATTCGGACGCGATTGCACGTACGC
>JASAMW010002032.1:0-33449 GCA_030247985.1 Epsilonema sp. ZAB3_2 | reverse complement strand
ACCTATACTCCCACTCTTTCTACTTTTCCTGAACACGTTCAGTTGATACAGACAACTTACATTGGGTCGCGTGCATATACCAGATACGTTAACGCGTGGAATATACGCAGTTATACAGCATGGCGATGCAGTGTTTGACTTGGAGACGAGCTCGAGTTCAGTGTCAAATACTTAACGAGCACCCGGAAGGAGTTGGGTGGATAGCATTTGCTTGCTCTGTCCCTTCTCCAGCACAGCATTTCGATGAGGCGGATGTTGCAGCTAAGTTCAAAATCTTCAGCGAAACGCCGGGGCGCGCAGTCCCCGGACTTCAGTCTCCAGTCTGCAGGAGGAACGTAAATCTTCCCAATGAAAGCACACACGAAGAGGTAGCCTACAGATTGTATGTATGTACATATATCCTGTACGAACTGTGCTTTGCACCGCGTGGTGGTGCACTGCCATACAAAATATACCGGATAGTACCTGTGCATAGCCCCCCCCCCCCTATGCATAGCCCCCCCCCCCCCCTGATGCAGAGGCCCATATTTGCAAAACATAAAAAATGTCCGATGCATATCCCCCCTGATGCATAGCCCCCCCCAGATAGCCCCATACAGGACCTCTCTATTTCCCGGGCAGAAAGCCCATGGGGCTATGCACAGGCAAATACGGTACTACGTGTGTGGGAATGTGCTACGTAAGCGCAACATGCGTAACTGTTCATGCATAGGTGCTGTACTGCTGCTGCTGTATCCCATATTCTACACGGCGAAACTGGAAAGCGTCTGGGGGTGGTGCAAAAGAAGCACGGAATGGTAGAGCGCAGCCTCTGGAAACGTCCTGGCGTGATTTCTATCTGTGTGAACAGGGAGGAAAGCAGCGCTAGCAAGCACTTCACGTGCTCGACCTGGAACATGGAAAACCTGTATGGCATCTCATGGGGTGGCCACGAATATACGAACACATGCACCGTGGATAATATCCTCATGATCATACTGGCGCAAGGGGTGCAGCGGGATGGTGAGTTGGAGAGTCAACTGGGACCAAGTGCAGGTGAGAAGATAATACGTACGGACTGGGGAAATGCGAAAGGTGGCTACTTACAGGATGCGGCGAGTACTGTGAGAGCCTATCTTGTCAAAGAGCTTAACATTCCGAAACGCAGCAAGGAGACCTTTCTATTTCCATGGCAACGAATGGGAGAAGTGCCTGAAAGCGTTGGCTTCAGTTTGGACTGTGGAGAGTGAATCGGTGTGTTCATCAAAGTGGTGCATGAAGCCCAGAAAATATCTTACGCAACACAACTTCACGCCGAACGAAGTGAAAGACTCGATCAAGGATCAGTTGACTCGCTTCTTCACGCCAGGGGAGCTAACTGGAGGATACTGTGGCGTGGATCTCGGTGGGATCCCTGATGGCTCCAGCCGCGACGATCCGCTCATTGGTATCGGCAATCGATTGGCCTTCAATGAAAGTTCTGGACAGGAAGAAGAGGTAAAGCAGTAAGCACCCAATCTAGACATATCACAGCCGCCTAATGTATACGATACACATTGTACTGTACATGGCTTGCGTTACCCATGCTGTATTTGCCTGTGTATTGCCTGTGCATAGCCCCATATTGGTAAAACAAAAAATGCCCTATGTATAGCCCCCTACCCCCAAGCAAAGCCCAATATGTACTGTAGGGTACCTGACGCTACCTATATAAGCTGGTCATAGGCTACCCATAGCCACTCCCACACCAAGCTAGATGCCTATAACCCTGCTTGGGTGTGTATTGTACTAGAATAATCCTGGTTTGACCTCAATTATGCCCTAAGTAATACACCTGCTTTTGACCTAAAAAGTATGCCTCTGCGCACCTCTGAAAAACATATTAAATGTCCCATGCATACCCCCCCCCCCCCCCCCTATGCATAGCCCTATATCGGACCTCTCAATTTTTGCACAGCCCTGGGGCTATCCGCAGGTAAATGTACTCTCACTGGTACCGCACCGGTTTTGCTCCACATTCTCTCTTCCATTTCCTGTTGTCCTTGATTGCTCCTATAGTAGGATGGCAGCCTGAGAAACAGGCTACTGCAATCTGCTTCAAAATGGCATGCACTTGCCAGCGTCTATACTCTCCACCCCAGGTGGTCAGACTTTCTGTAGATACGTCTGATGCACAAGGAGTGGTCAGAGTAGACGCTGCTGGTGATCTTCGCAACCAACACAAAGCACTGCACAGACGTGTCCGCTAAAACAAATCATGCAAAAAAACTGGGGACAGTTTTTTTCAGTGCGAGTACATTCAGTGCATGGGGAAGAGAACAGTCCAAGACATCCAATTTTCCTCCGCGAATCCGTGGATGATTCCCGTGGACTTGGAATTGCTGTCATTTGACACAATCTTCAAGAAGTTTGATCAATTTTCGCCTCGTCAAATGGTCATCAATAGCCTGGAAGAAAGATTGACCCCTTTCGACGCAATCTTGAACAAGCTACCAACACAGATGACGTGTTTAGGCCGCAAATATGTCATAGGAGGTGAGCATTCATTAAACAAAAACTGCAGAAAAAAGTATCGGTGCATGTACTAGGTATCCTATGCTTGGTTCATCATGCCACATATGGTATGTACTGTACACGCCACGAGCGCCCGTCTGTACATATATAGGACCTCTCAATAGGTGTCGTTGAAATAAGGGCCGGCGTAGGAAAGTACCAAAATAGATTATACTTGAGCACGTACTCCTAGAGCGCGCGCTTTAGGAGTACATGACTTTAGCAGGCGGTACCGTAACTACCACCTGCTCATCAATCACTCAAGTATAATCTTTTTTGGCACTTTCCTATTCCAGCTCTTATTTCAACGACACCTATTTTTGCATAGCCCCGTCACAATAAATAGTAAATAGGGTAATACCCCTTACTACAATACTTTACTATGCTCTTCCACTTTACATAACGTACCAAATAAAGTACTTTTCCTCTAGGACTCACCCTGCATAGCAGCGATCACTTCACAGCCATTTTCTCCTGGTACAACCAGCTTCTGGCCTACGACGGGTTGAGGCCTTCTCCCGTAAGGACGCTGGATTCCAAGTTTCTACAAGCCAAAATGCCGTGTCACGCTCTCTACTTCCAGTACGAGTGATTGAATGCATGTACATACTGAACCTAGGCGATGCGCTTATGAGATCAAGTGATACCTGTTTGTTCTTACTCGTAGCTCCTGTTGTTGTGTTCTGAAGCAGTAGAATAAGAAACCGTAGTGTGTGTTCCTTTATCTTCTGACTTCCTCCTCCTCATCCTGTTGCTGTTGGTATTCATGTCGCTTCATCCTCTGGTCCAGTGTGTCAGCTCCTCCTCTCTCCGTGTCAAGGCCACGGACAAGCAAAAGCATGAAAAGTAAATCCTTACAGCGCGGCTTGGTTTGCCTTTTAGAAAGTTTGCCTTTTAGTGCTGTTGGTTTGCTAGTTTGCTAGTTTGGAAAAGTTTGCGTTTTAGTAGAAGCCCATTTTCTTCGCTTCGTCTTTTTGTTTTTTGTTTATCATGGACATCTTGAAAATAACCATGGACACCTAAGCATACAGAGGTCCTTTTTGGTAATTTGTAAAAGACAACCAAACAACCAACGTACATACAACAACCAAACAACCAAAAGCGTGGACCTCTTGAAAGCCGCTCCGCCAAAATGACGCACATGGTTTCTTTTTTGAATTGTAACCTTTGGCCCTTTGCTCATTGTTCGTGCAATCCTCCACCCTCTCTATCCGCCACCTTCCATCTTCCCTACCATCCCCTTTCTCTCCATCCATCCATGCTTGTTAGTTGCGAGGAGCAGATTGGTTAGACCATCTGGAAGTTATGGTATCCCTGTGTTCCAAGTGTGCCCCTGCACCCCATGGGGTACACACCCAGCATTACACGCTGGAATAGTTGAACAGTCACTATGGGGAATTTTGTATTACAAAATGTAATCAAAGAAAGCAAGTTGTGCTTTTTCAAAATTGGCTTAGAATGGGACTGAGGCTTTAGGCTTAGGCTTAGGCTGAGGCTTAGGCTGGGGCATATTTCTTTGCATCCAATACCTAAGCCTCAGCCTAAGCCTAAAGCCTAATTCCTTTCCATTTTGAAAAAGCCCAACTTGCTTTCTTTGATTACATTTTGCAAAACAAAATGCTCCATAGCAACTGTTCAAGTATACCAGCATGTAATGCTGGGTTTGTACTGTGTACCATATGGGGGCAGGGACACAGGGACAGTAATTTCCAGATGGTATTGGTTAGGTATTGATGGGAGGATGATGGAGGAGGATGGAGGGGAAAGGTACATAAAACAATGAGGGATAGAGGATGAAGGATGGAGAATGGAGGGTAGATGAATGGAAGGTGGAGTAAAATGGATGGATGGAGGAGAAAGAGGATGGTAGGGAAGATGGAAGGTGGAGGATAGAGTAGGTGGAGGAGCGCACTAACAATTAGCACAGGGATTCAAAGCAATTCAGAGAAACAAATCATGTGCGTCATTTTGGCGGAGCTAGTTTCAAGAGGTCCATACTTTTGGTTGTTTGGTTGTTGGTTGTTTGGTTGTCTTTTACAAATGACCTCCTTTTTTGTTTTCTAGGAGTTCATGATAAAACACAGAAGTCCACGTCAATTCACGTACTCCTATATCAAGCTGCCCGTGTTGTGTAGTGGTGCTCTTTCTAGGTGTCCGTGGTTATTCGAGGTCATCTGATTTCGTGGATATCTAGAAAAGTGTTGGACTGTTCCTTTGTGTTGCAATTTGGGTATTAACTAATACGCAACCAACTAACAACCAAAACAACCAACGTGGACTTCCTAAAATTTAGCTCCGCCTAAGTGACACACTAGTTGCGCGTGTGAAAGAACCATGATCAGTCAATCAATATACCCTTATCGAAATTGTGGGGTAGCGTGGGGATAGTTGGTCCAACACATGCAGTAATGTTTGCATCCAACAAAAGTCTAGAGTGACCGAAAAAATGGAAAACTTCCAATGTCATAGGCGTTCAAACAAAATAGCATGAATTCGCATGGAAAATATGGATGCAATTCCAGGTGTTGAAGTTACTGGGCACTGAGAGCTGGGTGGTGAATGGCAATATATGTCTTGCGCAGGCGCTTGGGCAGACTTCAGCTCAGGCTGAGGCTTAGGGCTTAGGTATTGGATTCAGAGGGGTAGACCTCAGCCTTAGCCTGTCTGTCCATGTGCCGGTGCAAAGTAGATATTACCATGCACCCCGCATCCAACATGCACCCCCAAACTACCCCGCACTACCCTATTGCAAACGCTGGCTCAAATATTATCATGCTACCCAGCCTATTTGTTGCTTCGACAATGTCTGTTGCGCCACTGTGTTTGTATACGCCATTTAGGCAGATCCTATTTTCAAGATGTCCACGTTGGGTGCGATTTGGGTGTTTTGGTTGTTGGTTGTTTTGGTTGCGTATTAGTTATTACCGCAATTTGCAATCGGATCGGATCGCCGATCGGACATTGATTGGATCGGACGGAATTCGGAATCGAAAATCGATCTGGACCGGACCGAATCGATCCATAGGGCGCAGCAAGCAGCTGATATCGACATGAACCAAATGCAGAACCTCTCCTTACTGATTACTGGTGCAACTTTCTTTGAAAGTTCCAAGCAGCCAGCAGGTCTCGATCCATCCATTCATTATTCGTCCGTTCACAAGGAAGTCTGGTAACCCAGAAGGAAAAAACTGCAACTCTTTTGCCAACACAAGAACCAACTTTCAACACCCGGTGCAAGGCTGAGGTCCAGCTTTATCATTTCTGCAAGTGCATTTTTACCTCCCGTGTTGAATGAAGAGAACTATGGCCAGTAAACCCCCACCAACCGGCTCTCCAAGCAAGCGCTCATCAAAGGGACGCGGATTTTCAGAGGTTAGGCCTGTTTCATTATTTTATTTCAATTTACAAAGGGCCCACCCGCTTCTTTTCCGTGGAATCGATTTGCTTCGCTTTATAATATTGTCGGGTGGGCCCTTTGTTTTTTTTCAGTCGAACCTTGTTGAAAGGCAAAGGCACAGTCTGTTTGGTTGCAAATGCTGCATTTACTGGATAGGATGCAATGAAGGAGTATGCGTTGAATGGGGCTATGGACGTCGGTAAATAAATGCGGTATTTGCTTGTGAATGAGCAGACTGTACTTTTGCCATTTCGCTGTGTTGCATGGGATTATTTTCACTCGAACAACAGGAAAGATATACCTCTTTTTTCGCCTTACAACCTTATGTGGCCAGGCTTTACTTGCATATCACAGGCGAATACTAATTTTAGTATTTTTTTATTCAGAATTGTTTTCCATTATTTACCACTACCAAGTTTACAACAGGGTGGCACTAAACACACGCATTTAGGGTCTCATACAGCTCACTATCAATTATTAGCCGAGTTTATGAGTAAGTTCTGCCAGCTTTGCAGTAGTTTTGAAAGTGCGGGGTAATTCGGGCCACTCCTATTGCCCTTACTCAATTGGATATGGCGATGGGAAAATGCAAACGCAGCCGGGGAATCGGGAATGGTGATGGGGAAACCCAGGGGGAATCGGGAATGGTGATGGGGAAACCCAGGGGGAATTGAAATGGCGATGGGAAAACCCAGGGGAATTGGGAGTGGCGATGGGGGAATGGGAAATTAGGAATGACGATGGGGAATTCCAGGGAAAATGGGGAATGGCGATGGGGAAACCCAGGGGTAGTGTGGATTTTTTCCCTTCACAACTTGAAATTGGTGGAAGTGGCCCGAATTACCCCGCGTTATCATATAGGCCTATCTATAGGAATCTTGCACATAATGGTGCAATGCGATGCCAAAATGCTTTCAACCGCTTGTGTTTAGTTGATCTTGGGAGATATTGCTGGCAGTATGTTCTCATCCATTCTCTCTGTGTACGCACGTATCACAGCGCTACGTTTGGGCTACAACCCCACCCCCTTCCCTCAAACTCAGTACTTGTCAGAATTCTGTAGTTTGCTCAGTGAAACTTCCCTCTGTACAAAAAACACCTTGTAAGAATAATGGCAGCACGCCTACAAGGAATCTTTTTTCAAGCACGACAGCAATAATATCCACGCGACGCTTCTAGGTATCAATACTTGACACGGCATGTAATATCCTGTAGCTCTATGACAACCGTTAAGTAAGGCTGTCATGTCACATGCTTTGCTTTACTGTCCTCTCCGCTTATGTATGCATATGTAGGCCTACGGTGTATTGCATTACGTCTAGATCTAAACCGCATGAGAGCTCGAATCGGTATTCGCTTGAACGACGTTAGGTATTTTTTTCCATCTCATGGGCTCGTGAAGGCTTTTTAAGAGAGGTTCCTTTCGTGCGCTAAAGTCAGAGGGCTGTGTTACGTAAGCCTACTACTGCATGTATACGTATTGTACATACTGCGTTAAATGCACCACTCTTCTTGATACTGTTGTCGAGAGAATTTTATTGAAAATCGTTACGTACCGCGCTTTGGTGCTCTTGTGCTCATAGCTTCGGCTCTATCTTTTTCACGTAGTCAGTCAGGAGTTTTCTTCCCAAAACTTGGAGAGACTTTTCTGAGTTCCATTCGCATTTTAGGATGAAAGCCAGCGAGACTGTTGTACCTACGTACAGTAGTACGTATCGAAACTTTTCCTAACTCATCTCATCGGTTTTACGTATGTAGGTTCAAGTATGTTTCACGTTTTGCATTGTACGAAGGATAAAGGATACGAGATTTGAACTCTTCTTTCAGTGAAAAGCTTGCTTGTTGTTTTTCATCAAGAAAAGAAGAAGCATTACGATACCGCATATTAGCGGCAAGCTAATGCTACGCTTCTATTCTTTTGCTTCTGTCTTTCATTTGCGAACAAAAAATGGCACGTAGCCTATACTGCTGACTGTAGGGTACAGTGGGGTAAACCCGACCATGGGAAAATCAGGCCACCTATGTTTCAGGGTTGCCTGTCTCAGCAACAAGTTGACAGATTGAGACAAGTGGGATACCAATCGATTCCTTGAACTCTGATCTTTCAAATGAGCTATGTTTGGTTCATCCATTTGCTGAAACAGCAAACTCAAGGGTGGGCTTAGGTGGCCGGGTTTACCCCATGACCGGGTTTACCCCACGGGTATACTATACCACGGGTTTACCCCACTATATATACTATAGTATTCTGCTTGGTCGATTATTCTTCGTTCTTCTGCACACATCCACAGATAATTTGTCTGGCGTCCTCTTACATACGCGCCTGAAGCTGAAACTCGATTTTTACTGCAATTGCTCCCAAAGCACTGTGCACTCTATATGTGCACCCTCAACTGTAAGGCTTGCCTACAGTACGGTGGTATACTGTTTGAGGAAGAATAAAGAAGACTGAAAAAATGCCTACGTGCTTGAACGCTCAGTGCGTTTATCTACTATATCGTCTTCATTGCATTTATTTCGCAGCTCCTTACAGATCAGCTTTCGACAACGAAAATATTAGCTACTGTCCTCTAGTTGAAACATCCGTTGGAATTGCTTGAAAAAATTCTCTTCATGCCACAGGGCCAAACTAAATGAATTCTTCATCTGTAGAAGCTCCTTTATGCGAGCTACTGGCAATAACTGAATAAATCAGAGATACTGCTGAACAATAAGATGCTGTAAAGGCATGACGACAACAGACCAGACTGCAACTAATAGTGCAGGGGATGGCGACGAACCGAACTTGGAGGCAGAAGAACGCATGAGCTTGATGCAGTACGAAATGAGGAGAAACAGCGCTAACAGAAGCTATCAACGTGGTGGCATGATAATGGAGAATAATGGTGGAAAATTGAGGGCTAGAGGAATGGCGAGGGGTGGTAGTAGTTTTGGTCAGCAAAGATCAGAGGTGAGATTCAAGTTTAAGAAATATGTAATCAACGTAGGCTACATACTGTACGTACATTGAACCTGTACAAAAGGTGGTTGCAAGGATATTGGTTGTTACATACTTACATTGAAGTACTTGTACAAAAGGTGGTTGCAAGGATATTGAAATTGATTGTTCTTGGATCTGGCTGAGGTTGACTGTTGTTTCATTTTCGTTTCATTGAAATCTGAAGGATTCCTTGCTGCTGTACACAACACAGAGTAGACTGTGAATTTTGGGAATAATTATTGATTTTTCGCTTTTCCATCCAAGACTGTGCGTGTCGGTTCGATGTTATTGTATTGTACGTTACGTACGTACGTACTGTACATCTTTGCAATCGCACGTACATACAGTACGTAGGTCTGTTAGGTTGTACCAGATTGTCATAGGTCAAAATATCTCTTGGGCAGATGTCCCAAACATCAGGCTTTCTTTGTCCCATTGTTAGTTGCCGATTTCTAGAGAATTTGAGATTTTCGAAACACAATCTTTTGTGATGTAAGACCGACTGGAGGTTCGGTCAAGATTGAGCATGATTTTATCCCTTTTCTTGTTGAATGAATATTCACCGAAAGACGACAACAGAACAGAGGTCTTTGTTCCTTTTATTCTTTGTCGTTTCTATAGCGTTAAGAATTTGGTCGGAAAATTCCATTTCGAGTTTGCAGCAACTTAGGCGTGTCCTCCATTATTCTTTATTTATCCATTCTTGATAAGAAGAACTCGTAGCTTTTTGGCCTTATGTGACTCCGCTTTACAGCTTGAGAACCGAATGACACCGTCACATCTGCCTTGCGATTTTGCGACAATACTTTATGACAGCTGGCACGATTGCAACCCCTCTTACCCATTGATCCTATTATACGTACCATCTTCTTTTGCTGTTTCAGTAGTCCGGTTGCACTGCACTGCAAAAGTGCTATGGTCTGCGGGTCTGCCTCTGTTCCTGACTGCATATGGACCAGTTGCGCTATGAAATTATGGATGGGTCGCGAGCTAACCCCTCTGTATTACACTTTTTCCAGTGAATTTTTTTATCGGTAAGGAGGAAAAGGCAAAAATGAGTGTGATGCAGAGGGATCACCTCACGACCACCCATAATATTCTTAGCGCAATTGGTCTATATACTTACACCGTTCTTCACTCTAGGTGCATCCAGAGCGTGAAGCACCTGCCACCGAACTAGCCACAACAACTAGCTCATCCACCTCTCTTCACGTACCAATATCCGACGTAACGTACGGCAAGAAACCAGCCGCCTTTTCCTAGACTTACTTAGCCGACTTCACTCAGACAGACCGCCTCTAGAATTTCAATTTTCAAGCCAAGCAAATACCGCGACGGACGACACAACAGGGACAAGGAAGAACCATCCCCTGGGACTGATATACGTACATACATACCTCCGAACTACTCTCGTATCCTGTGTATCTTTCTACGTATAGCTTACCACTCGCCTAAGGTTTAGCTGTCCTTCACTACGAATCACGCTTCGATATCAAATTGATTCCCCCATCTGGGCTGTGCTTTTCTCATGGACTAGACAGACATTTGATGCTTTATGTGCGGCTATGAAGGAGGGGATGCAAAATGGCGGCCTAGCCAGCGAGCTAGATCGGAAACAAAGCTAGCCTTTGCATTCTGCGGGCCTGAGAATGTTTGTCCTAACCGCCCCTCTTGTCTCTCTCTTCTAGGGGGTCTTGTGTCGGCATAATGAGAGAGAAGAGCGTCCTTTCTGTCTCTTCCAGTGGACAACACGAAATGTTTATTTCTGGCCCAGCGGCCTGTGTTTGTGTCTTCCTGTGTCCTCGGTGGAATAATTATTGCTGTGCTGTGGCGGCAGCTGCATCTACGATGCACCCTTGAAGTGTTGATGCTTCTCTACGTACGTACTGTACCTGCCAAGGGAAGAGTGAATGAGTGTGAGTGAGTGGTCGCCTTTGTGCACGCAGAGACACTGGGCTGACTGGACCTTTGTGTTGTCTTGCATTCACAGCTGTAGATGGGACCAGGCTGTTGCTAAAAACTGACTGACCAATGACCATCTGGTGGTCTCATCAGGGTGTTTAACCGATCCTTGGGCTGGTCAGTTGTAATCACTGGATAATTTTCAATCGTAGCTCTTGTAATTCTGCTGCCTGTCTACATGCTACAAACAGTCTCAATGGTCAAGCTTTGCAATTGGTGAAAATTCAGCTGAGTGAGGTTTTCCTTTTGGGAAGGCAAACAGATTATTGACTGAACTAACGAATGATTGCAGCGAGCTGTCAATCAAATCAACTCTCTTCCAAGCCGCCTACTCTAGATCTGAAACTCAGGTGGCGTATTGGTTTCGTGCCTCATCAAGCAGGTTGGTGGGAAGGGGACCAGTTGCAGCACCAATAGGCGAACGCCGATATAATTTCCAGTCATCTTTGGTTCTGTCTTTGATCCGGCTCACTTCAGCTTTACTAAAGCCAAAGCCGCCCACACAGAAGCACTGCTGAAAAAGCTGTTTCAACGAACAGAATAATATGCTGTGTGTGTGTAGGTGTACCTACCTACGGTACTATTTTATGCCTGACTGGATTGCTCTACCTACACTATAGAATGGCACAATTGAATTGCGACCTCATATTAGAGCACTGAAGCAAGGTGGTAAGTATATTTGTCGCTCCATTGCGCGTGGATAGCTCTGGGTTAGAACAGCAGCTAAGTAGCAAGCAGCAGCAGCTTTCTTTTGAATGGCAGTGGAACGCACTGTGTAAACGGAAAAGGCTGGATGGAAAGATTGCTGAATTGTGTATGATTCGGCAAAATGTTGATGGATATACTGATTGTCACTGTGGACTTTGTGCGAAAGTGACAACGGGTTGACCCAGCTGTGTTTGGTGTGAAAAGGAACGAACGCCCCAGAGAAAGAGGCAGCACAGAGCATTCACTCTCGGGACTCAATCTTGCACAAACATCCGACCATCTGTAACCCATAGTTGTCGTCAGTCGTCAGTGAGACTTTGTGCCCTGCGTTTTGGCATCAGTGTTCATTCCGGATTCTTTGTTCACCTATCCATACTGAAAAGGAATAAATTCGGAGGATTGAAAAAGGACCACCGACGGGACGGAAAAAGGAGGAAAAGTGGCTTCAATTTCCGCGCCAAGCGATACCAACCAAACCAAGAATAGAAAGCGACCTTCAGTGTACCTACCTGTGCATGTGTGTAGGTGGATTGTTTGCGCAAGCCCTTATTAGGCTAGTGGAAGGGCAGCCGCCTACTGACACAAAGCGACAGAAGAGAAACTCACTCCAGTCACCGTCTTTCACTGGCTGATGTCCACTGCTTGGGTTTCTGCTGCCAGCCTATTATTGCAACTGAATGGGCCATATGTGGCTGTGTGGTGTGCGCGATATTATTGTCAGAACTGAAGTATAGGCCTTCCGTTTCCTGGGAAGGAAAGGATCAAGTCTCTCTTTTCACACTTTGACAGACTGGCCAGCCATCCAATAATACTGCCTTTCACTCTCCTCCACTTACCAACACACCACTCACTCACTGCCATGGACAAGCTCAATTTCTCACCCCCAACAAGAGTTGCTGACTGACTGAATTCTAGAAGTGCTGCTTGGTGCCTCATTTATGGTTTGGTTCGCTCAGGAAAAGGCTTATACGTACTGCCGGCATCTTGCTCACCATTTTGGATGGTGCTAGCTGGATTTCATTCGGCATTCATTCAGTGCTTTGTTGCGAAATTAATGTTCAGATCACAGACAGACAGTCAAAACACAGATGGCATGACCGCATGTGATGTGAGGAAAACAAGCAAGGATGCACATACACTTCCGCAGCACCTGAGGACCTGACCCATCTTCACCTTGAAACGGCGTGTCATTTCTCTCCCCTTCCCCCTTTCTCTCCTTGTATCCCTGCCTGCGCAGAAGTCAAGTAGTAAAGGTGAGGGAAGGGAAGGGACACTACTGGGATTGTTCCTGTCGTCTGCTGTCTTGTGATTGTGGTGCAATATTGCGCGTGTCTGCTGGTACACAAACGACGCGACTTGCCTCCCTTGCCGCAAAAGGAAAGAGAGAAAAGGTCATTGCAAGCAGCTCCATCCCTTCATTGTTCTTTTTGCGGTTTTTGCGCCAAGGAAAAGTGTTACTTTGACCCATGCCCCTTGCGCTGTGCTGGCTGCACTGGCTTGGAATCAATCAATCATCGATTGCGCATTCATTTCTGGTGTTGATCGAAACAACGTATCAGTCAAAAGAGAACCTTGGCTCAGTGTTTCACATTTGACAAGGTGGAGAAGAAACTTGTGAAATATTGGCTGGAATTACATCGATCTTTGTTTCTGTCTGGGAAAGCTGCCAGCTTTAAATGGCTCCAGTTTGTACCCTGAGGCGCTTTAGTCTGCTTCTCGGTGCAGATGATCTGTATCCACCTCCATCCGCGTCTACTGCTCAGTCCTCTGCCGATCTCGAGCTTCAGCCAAATAATTGTTCCAGTGCCATGGCGCAGAACATCGACCCTGAATTGGGCTTTATCCAGCGATCAGCTGGAGATGCATCTGCTGCCTATGACAATCGTGCTTACAGCACACCTGGAAGGTGGTGGTTAAGAAACCATGGTGACAGCGTCTCATTTATCGATGAGCTTAGTAACTACCCATCAGAAGCGGGAACTGTGAGGCCTTTGGGTTATGCCACTCTATTGCCTCGCCTCTTTGACAAGATGGTGCACCTTTGCACGGCAGGACACAGAAAGACTTACCGGGTAAGCTAGCTTGAATGTCACACATGATATGCTTGAAGCATGTCAATGCCTGGAACAAATAATATTCTGACATGCTCTTGTCCCCCACTACTTTTATTTATTAGAGGCCTGATTTATGAGTCCAAACCACAGCCATAATATGCATATTGTCACTTTTTATGGTCCTCGCTGTCATAATGATATGAAGTATTGTATTGCATTGCGATGTTGTCGAGTAGGGTATTAGATGGGCACCTAGGTAGTCAAGGCGAATTGAAGAATGGCGTCCTCTGAAGTAATTTATTCTTATCCAACCTTGTGTCATCCCTGCTGTGTTTATTATTGTGAAGGGGTGCTGTAATATACTAACGCATTTTATGGGTAGCATGGGTGAGCGATATAATAATGCTGGCTGGATAGTTAGATACTGAAAACGAGTTCGGTTCAGGGTCTATGTGCATTGTGCATGGTGTGTCAGTGCTCTTTCAAGGTTGCAAACTCTTTGCACTTGTTGAATAACGACGTGGTCATAAGGGTTGGCAGAGCTAGTAGTTGTTTAGGGTAATGTGGGGTAAACCCGGCCACCTACTACTGGAGGTCTTTCTTTCTACGATAGTGGCGGGGTTTTGTTTTACCCCACCGATAAAATCGGCCGGGTTTACCCCGTGATTTCTTTTGTGGTTTCTTTCTTTTCGCTCTTGTTCTGTTTTGAGTGACGTCCCGAACTTGAACAACATGGGCAGTAGTTGTAGTGAAGGCCGTATGTTTTGAACACTGAACTATACTGGCTGGACACTCCTCTCCTCTTAGAAAATGACTTTTTTATTGGGACACTAGATAGGGGATTGCGCAAGGCTGAGTTTAAAGACAAGATAAGGACAGGGACAGAAGAGAGCGATAGTAGAAAAAGGTTCTGCGGTGAACGTCGTGAACTGAAGTGTGAAAGTTCGATGCAGTGCAGTGCAGTGCATGGGCCACTTGAAAGAAAAATCGCGCCGTTGTCATTGTGGATGTATTTTCTCATCTCGAAACAGCCGACCTTTGTTGAACTCTGTTCTCCACTATTTTTTATTACACCTTTCCAGCAGATACCTTGCATACTACACAACATATCTTGAGATCTACTACACGAGCAACTCAAATCGTACATAATCTTTGGTAATCAGTAGGGAAGAATCAGTGAAAAACAATCCAACAAAGTGTGGCACACATATCCACCACAAAACAACTGAAAAAAATCTGTGACAGAAATCACCTTCAAGGGTATGCCATTTTTCTCCACAAAATTCGTAACCCTCTTTCAGATGTCCATGTTTTAGTATGCAAATCATGCAGTTACCACCCATAATTTGAAGCATTTCTGCACCAACATTCTTTGTGGATCGAGTGAAGTTAGCTTTATGGATTCTTGGTATCTTTTCCACACATGCTGAGCACTTATCAGGTGTCCCTGTAAAAGTACTCACACGGATAGACGCGAGTACAATGCGACCATACTCGTGTCGTCGTTTCTTTGTTTGAGCAAAAAATACAGATTTGCTCCTTCCGAGTAGTTGTCCTGTCGGATGTCATCTAGTAGTAGCTTTTGTATGAATTCTTGGTATTTACTTATCAGGTGTCCCTGTTGACGACGATATTGCCTGGGATACCGGCGCCGGCAGAGGAGACGAGTCTGATCAACAAGCGCCTGCCCAAGGAGCTCATCCTCCGCATCTTCTCCTATCTGGACATTGTCCACCTCTGTCGCAGTGGCCAGGTGTGCCGCTACTGGCACCAACTGGCCCTGGACGGCAGCAACTGGCAGAAGGTGGACCTGTTCAAGTTCCAGAAAGATATCAAGGTACGGGAAGGGAACACCTGAATTAAAGGGGGATCTGGTGGGAAAAACTTTTAAAGGGGGGATCCGGTAGGAAATTTTTTATGGGGAGGCACATTTCGAATTTCTCCAGTATTGAAAGCGCGTACCTACGTTTATAAAATTGCATCCTCTTTCGATCTAACCACATGTTTTGGAGCCGATATTGGTTGTGTGAAGCAGGGAACCAATTAGAATGCGCTAAGTATAGGCCAAAGTGGTACGAAATCCCCTTCCTAATTGGTTCCCTGCATCACAGAGGCAAAATCGTTCCAAAACATGGGGTTAGATGAAATGTTGCATAGGTAGCTGCATTCAAATTCAAAAAAATTCGAAACTTGCCTCCTCCATACTAATTTTCTGCCAAATCCCCCCTGTACAGGAAAATTACCAGATGTGCCAGGACAGGAGGGAATTGAAGCCGGAACCTGTCGCATTGGTTCCACCAGGCGAACGCCTCTATTTTCTCATTTTGAGCAATAGGAAACAAGGATGCTTCTTTTGGGCCACCCTGCATTCTGTTGTTGCTTCTTTCTTGTAGGGTCATGTGGTGGAAAGTTTGGCGAAACGGTGCGGTGGATTCCTGAAGAAGCTCAGTCTATTCGGCTGTGAAAGCATTCAAGATGGTGCTCTACAGTAAGCGTACTATCAGCCGTCAGGGCTAGTATAACGATCTATTTTATGTACTTACTGTACGTATGAAAAATGAATCACTGATTACGTATCAATATTTTTATTACAGAATATTCGCACAAAAATGCCCGCACATCGAGGAACTGAATCTGCGCAAATGCAAACGGCTCACTGATCAGTAAGCTTTTTTGGGCAAAGAAGCGATTTATGTTGGTAAAGTATAGGGTGTTCCATAATAAACTCACCGGATGTTTGTGCCTCTCATTCATCAGCGGGGTATTCGATTTCAGAACGCTCTTTTACATTTGGTAGCTAAGGCTTCTAAGATGGTACAGGCAAAATTTCAGCCCTCTAGTCCTTCTACCAAGGAAGTTATGAAAGCTCAAACGTTTAGACACAAAAATTCACGGTTTTTTTTTACTATGGGGCTAAACCCGGGTTTTAAGGCCGAAGTTAGCCGGAGTTTCTTCAATTTTCTTCACAATGGCGCAGTAAATTTGGTTCTGCCGCGTCTTTCTTGGGATGGATGGTAGAATATGCTCTTTATTGTGGTACAATATAAGGCAAAATCCTCGATTTCTGAGGTCAATCTTTCTGAGTTGTTTTTAGCCACTTCCTGTTGGCCTAGAAAGTTGAAATTTTGCGTGCATAAACTTTGAAGCCTTGGCTACTTGTTACAAAAGACCGCATTTGAAATTGACACCCCGCTGTGGAGATATAGACACAGACAGCCGGTGAGTATATTATGGAACACCCATCCGTGACTATTGACTTTGCAGCACCTGTGAGAGCTTAGGCCGACATTGCAAGCGTCTTCGTCACTTAAACCTGGATTGCTGCGATGCCATATCAGAAAGAGGAATGAAAGCGATCAGGTAATGGTGCGATGAGGTAATTTCGAACAGGGTATCATGGGGTAAACCCGGCCGGTTACATTGGTGGGATTTTAAAACGCGGCTACCGCCGTGGAAAAAATGGCCATCAGTACGAGGTGGCCGGGTTTACCCCACTGTACCCTAGCTCCTAGCAATACAGTGGTTAGAGCTGCCGTGTAGTAAATGTATGCTTGTTTTAGTGATGGATGCAAGCAGCTGGAACATTTGGACATTAGTTGGTGCCAGAAAATCCTGGACGATGGCCTCAACTCGGTTGCACAGGGCTGCGTTTATCTGAAAGTTCTCATATGCAAAGGATGCAGCGGGGTAGGAAACACCCTGTATCTGCCCCTGTTTATACTTGTGCACGTATTCAGTACATACAGGGTGTCACTTTTGTTGTGCATGTTCAGATCAGCGACGAAGGAATCGGTCATATTGCCAGCCGTTGTCACGATTTACGGGTGATCAATCTGCATAGTTGCTCGGTATGCGTGACGCGAGGGGCTCGGGGTAATTCGGGCCAGGGATAATTTGGGTAAATGGGTAATTTGGGTAGTTTGATAATTTTTTGGTAATTTGGGTATTTTGGTAATTTTTTGGTAATTTGGGTACTGAGTGGTAATGGTAATTGGGTAATGGTAATTATATCTCTGGATGCTTGTTCGTCTAGTAGAGAAGCAGGCCGCTCATTTTTGATAACATAGTCACTGCTTTCAAACCTTCCCAACAGGAGATATGGCCCGAATTACCCCGCCACGACATACATGTGTGGAGGCAGGGTATCAAGAATGCATAATAATGGTGGAGAAGGTTTTCCTGCTGCGTTTTTTAGCAGTTGACAGACCAAACGGCTCAACATTTATCGGACGGCTGCCATCGACTGGAGTATCTCTGTCTGTCCAACTGCACTCAGATCACTGATCAAAGTTTGCAAGCGCTCTCGTCTGGATGCCATTTACTCAAGTACATACGTACTTATATGGGACGAGTTGCGTTGTTTCTCTCAGTAGTTCGCTACACACGCTGGGAGTTTGAACTTCGAGTTTTGTTTTACGTTTTCGAGCATTCAAAATTTTTGCTCACGTGGTGAGTTTCAAACTCCCGGTGAATTCACCCGCTTCCCTATGCTTCATCGCATACTTGCGGGAAATTTTCCGGGAGCTTTCTCGCCACGTGTGTAGCGCCCTAGTGGACCGACTAAATTATGAAACTTAGCTGTAGACTATGTAGACCAACTGTGCATCATCTTTGCTGGAGGCATTCCCGGAAGATTTCGCTTTGCTGGACCACAGTACATATTTGTAGACTTCTGCGTAACGCTGTACGACCTTCATGTACAAAGTGTGGCGCGTGCGTAGACAGTTGCTAAATGGGTGGACCTCTCCTTTCGCAACTCTACGTACGCGTGCGTGCGCCGTACTTTCTACAGTGCGTGGACCGCTGTGTAGGTCCGGCATTACGTAGAGGTCTACAAATATACTGTGGTCCAGCAAAACGAACGGCTCCTGGCACAAACCGTCATTTTGGTTTGGTTTTTTTTGTGCAGAGATTTGGAAGTGGCTGCGTGCAATCAAATCACGGATGCTGGCATGAATTATCTGGCGAAAAACTGTCACGAGCTGGAGCGCATGGACATGGAAGACTGCAGCCTCGTCACGGACCAAACACTCGCCCATCTGGCCACTGGATGCCCCAACTTGGTCAATCTGGTACGTACGTGGTACATTACCGTGCTGTACGTACGTGTTGCGTAGTAAGGAAAAAGGGTAACCGTTTGTCAATAATCAATGGGTGTGCTTTAGAGATAGGCCGAGACTCTCGGTCTCGGAAATTTTGGTCATTTTTGAATGACAAAATTACTGAGGACACAATTACTTCATAAGTATTCATTCAATACTCGGTGTCCGGACTTTTTAGTCTCGGCCCATCTCTAGTTGTGCTTACTGCTTATAGTCCAAGGAAGAATATGTTACCTGTGCAAAATAAATAGAATAGAATACTTATCAGTCCTTGGACCCCCCCCCCCCCCCCCTGAATATGTGCCGTGCTCACTTAAAAGCTCCTTCTGTATTTGAAATAGGGTACCGACCGTGGGGTAAACCCGGCCATCTAAGCTCCGTTGAGTTTTCTGTTTCAGCACTGTACTGTCCATTGGTTGCTGAGATAAGCAGCCCTGAACCTTACTTAGGTGGCCGGATTTTGCCCATGGCCGGGTTTGCCCCACAGTACCCTGCCATTATCTCTAGCATGATTGTCTGTTACTTGCTGCAGAGTTTATCCCACTGCGAACTCGTTACGGATGAGGGCATTCGTCAGTTGGCCATGGGTCTGTCGCTGCACGACCGGCTTGAAGTGCTTGAGCTGGACAACTGCCCGCTCATCACCGACTCCGCACTGGAGCATCTGAAGGAATGCCAGACGCTGGAGAAGATCGACCTCTACGACTGCCAACTCATCACCAGAGGCGGCATTCGACGCTTCAAGGTTGGAGTGGGTTGGTGACTGAGGTCATCCGAGTGTGTAGTCAAATGGTTAACCCCCTTCGTAATCCCAGGCGTCCGCCTGTCCGTTGCTACCCGGAAAACCCCGTCCGTAGACGGGGCAAACCCCGTCCGTAAGACGGGGTGGAAAAACAAACCCCGTCTACGGACGGGGTTTGCCGAGTGGCTACGGACAGGCGAACGCCTGGGATTACGAACGGGGTTAACTCCTCCCGGGATTCAAAGTCTCCGCAATCGCAACTGTTTGTGCAATCGTTGACAACCGACATGTGGAGGAGTTGTGCAACCGTTGTTGACAGCCGTTGCCATGGTTACGCACTTTTCATGTTATTGTTGGTTGTCAACGGTTGCACAACTGCTGTTGGTTGTCAACGGTTGCACAACCAGTTGGCGTCGGAGACGTTGAATCCCGGGAGGAGTTAAAATAGGGGTGAGTTCAACTCGTGAACTTGATGTTTCAAGTTTTTCCCTGCTTTTTCCCTTCAACTCGTGAACTTGATGTTTCAAGTTTTTCCCTGCTTTTTCCATTCAACTCGTGAACTTGATGTTTCGTTTCACCATTTTAGCAGCATCTTCCAGAAGTGCAAGTGCATGCGTATTTCGCACCGGTGACTCCGCCTCCTGCGCACCCGGCCAGACCCAGGGGCTTCTGCAGGTGTTGCGCCATCTTGTGACGAAATGGAGAAACAGGATGAATAATTCGCCTAATTGGTTGGTATTATTTTGGCGTACGTACTGTACGTACTACCACGAAGTGTCAGTGGGGCAAGCAAGAATCTTTGTTGGTTATTGGCATTGGTCTTTATTGGTTATTTTGACTGTACGTACGTACACGAGACTACTTACCAAGATCGGGCCATATTACCAGGCTATTTAGGGTGTCATGGGGTAAACCCGGTCGGTATTGTTACCACGTAGAACGAACGGTTTTGGCGCTCGCCTGGAACTCGAGAGATCCAGGGTTCGATTCCCTGCCTGGATCTGGCATATTTTACTTTCTCGATTACACCATATAGTACCTTATACGATACGAGGCAATACACCAACATTTACTGTACCTCTTGGTTCTTTCTACCCCACGGTTGGTATTACATTAGCCCATGGTATGTTTGATTATACCTATTTTCCCACTTGCGTGAATTCACGAGATTGGTATTCATCTTTATTGTTTCAGATGTGACGTGGTGTATATTTTGTTTGGGTGACTGTGATACACACCTAACATACATACATCTGTACGTTCTGGATGGATGCTATGCTTGCTGGTTCATGAACTCATTCAACTGACGTCGTTATGGTTGAAGATTGAAGTTGGAAGACGTTTGATACTCGGCATTTTTGCTGCTACCGTACTACTATTTTGCTTTGCACTTCGGCATTCCTGAAGTTGAGTGAGAGACAACGAAAAAAAAGCAACAAACCTGTATCGGACTTGTGACCTGACAAGGGAAAAAACCGTCAAACGTAACGTACTGGATGCAGGAACGATAACAGCTTTATTTTTGTGCTATGTATAGCTGCAGGATTTCTTTTATGTCCTTGTTTTTTAAGACGGTTTTGTGGAACTTCCAATTTATTTGTGTATGTTAGTATGCACAAGGGGATATTGTTTGCTTTGCAAATGATTATCATCTCGTTTTTTGTCATGCTACACGGTGCGAAGACGCTGGAATATTTTCGCGGATGAATAATAGAGTACTGTAAAGCTAGAAATTTTCGGACGAACTTAAATTTCGGACAGAAGGGGGGTAACTGGTTTCGGACAACCTAATTTTCGGACGCAAGGCTCTGGCTGTCATGCTTCATACATTAGGATGTTCCTGGCATAGTACGTACTGCCAGGTCATACATAGTACAGTAAGTACCGTAGGGTGTTCCTGGCATAGTATGTACGTACGTACGGTACCTAAGTACAAGAATGAACTACACTGAGCTTCTACTGCGTGTTGTGTATGCAATATGCATACATGAGTTGTTGCTGCTATCAGCTACTAGATACTGGTACATACAGTATGTACAGTACGTATCATTTGTGCTGCCTAATGTTGAGAAATACCTGTGAAATATTTTTTAACATATAAAAATTCGGACAACTTTAATTTCGGACGGAGATTTGTCTGTCCGAAGTCCGAAAATTAGGTACGTCCGAAAATTTCTAGCTTTACAGTACTTTTTTGAAGCGAAACTTGTTTACTGTACATTACAGTGAATGATTTGTTTCTGGGACAATATTCCTTGAAGCTTTTTGACTGATGCGTGCATATTACATATTTTCCCCTGATTTACAGTAAAACTGAGCGTACATAAATGATCTTGGTGTTCTCTTGTGATGATGTCGGTGTATTTTCTTGTCTTGTTTTTGTTTTCTTTCCATACTATTTTCTGTACATTGGGGCGCAACATTATTGTGCCCATATTCAGTATACTGTATGTTTTTCGAACAGTGTTGCTGTAATTCTATTTTTTATGACGTTACGTCCAGATGGTACTTACTTATGTCACGTTTTTGTGGAGTAATCAAGAAATTGGGGAATAAAAGTTGACCCTCATCGCCCTTTCACTACTTTGAACTTCCAACTTATATTGCTTACAATAATAATGGAGGATGGACAAGATTACAAACTTATCAGTGTTGTGCTAGCTTGCTACTGCTAATACTGAGGATTGCGCTTGGAGTGGATTTGTTTGTTTGCAAAGACAGTACAGTAGTACCGAGCGTAAGCGGGTATGATAAGCACGCTACTGCCTGTAAGTAGCTAATGTCTATCAGCCTATGGCCTAAGCGTTAGCACAGCGGCCCTGTTTTGTTATCTTTCTTCGTGCTAGGTACCAAGCCGATGCACTGAAATACAGAACGTACTTTATTATGTGCAGACGCGTGACTTTTCCGTCGCCATTCAGATTCAATATTGAACACTTCAAAGCAGCGCGGACTCTTTGTTGTCAGTGGTGCGCTTTCAGACGTGAACTCCGAATTCGGAGCACTGACTAGGCTAGGCTTCAACATGTAAAATCATCCGAGTTCGCACCGAACTCCGTCTTTCCAAACGTGCGTGTGTGTGAACTACAGCCGAGTTTGTAATTCGAAGACGTGCGAGTGATTGACGTTCGCTTTGGTTCAAAACGAAATCTTTTCAAACTCGGAGAGAACTCGTTCGGAGCAAACTCGGAGCACGCCTGAAGCGCACCAGTGGCCTGCTCGCTACATACATGAACTCGGAATTTTAATTTAAATTCGGTGGGAATTTGGAGCTCTGGCTACACCATCCTTCAACGCGTAAAATCTCCCAATTCGCTCGCACCGAACTCGCTTCGTTTTTTAGAAAGAGTGCATGTGCACTCACTGAACAGCCGAGTTTTTTTGGAGACGTAAACAAAGGAATTTTGGTCCAAAACTCGCTCTCGAAGTTATCTAGGAGCTCGGTGTGTAGCGGGCTAGTGTCCTCTACTGTCTACCTACTCCACCTGGTACACGCCTAAAGTAAAACCAGAGTTCTTGGGACCCACGTATTATTTATCTCGAGAACTACGCGACGTAGAGCAAAGCGGTCAAAACTCCACGGATAACTTTAGCTCGCCTCTCCAATAAAAAAAACCGTTTGATTCTATCTGCTCTCAGTGTCGAGATCTCGCCGATTTCCTTCAGCACTGAAATCGTGTCACCATTTGGCAGACGCTAAACCACGCAAACCACGACACCCCACGACCCTGTACGCCCGATGCCCATTTTTATCGTTTTCATCATGTATGCATATTTCTACCACTTTTGATTTTTCGGGCCTTTGCGAGGTTTAGAATTGCCCAATGGTCCACGCCCAATTTGCCGATTTTAGTACTGAAGGAAATCGGCGAGATCTCGACACTGAGAGCAGATAGAATCAAACGGTTTTTTTTATTGGAGAGGCGAGCTAAAGTTATCCGTGGAATTTTGACCGCTTTGCTCTACGTCGCGTAGTTCTCGAGATAAATAATACGTGGGTCCCAAGAACTCTGGTCTTACTTTTGGGAAAAGCAGCAAATGGATCAGCAACTCCTCATTTTCGCTATTTCCTTGTTGAGTTGTATCATTTCTGTTGCGGAATCAAGAAAGTTGGTCCTCGCTCACGTGGTAAAGTACGTATGATGTGCAAGCACGCATACAATATTTCGACCAGTAATAATAAATTGCAATTAGAACCTTGAGTGGTACGGTACATGTACAGTTGTTGGTACGTACTAGATGGATACCTTACCTTGCATACGAGTTTTAGTTGTTTCGTCATGGTGACAGAAGTCCAATACGTTCTATTCCTTGCAACGACTCCAATAATGGACCGCAGACATGGCCTCAGGGAATGCTGGGAGAACTTACACCGGTATTGCGATGTTGGTACGCTTCTACCTCCAATGCATGCATAGTTGCATCGCAGAATCAAACCTAATCGCAAATAATTTGATCGTTTCAGCTGGGCTTGCAGCAAGAGTACATTCTGGGTCAGCAGCTTCGACAGCGGTACACTCAACTGGGCTTTAACTTCAGCACTCAGCACATTGCAACTCAGGTACCGGAACCAAACTTTACCCCTTGTCATTACCCCACCGATAAACCTGGCCGGATTTACCCCCATCCGTCTTTCTTTAGCTGTACATTCGCAGCACTGATTACAACCGCACTTTAATGAGTGCATATGCACAGTTTGCCGCGCTCTACAAGGGCACGTCTGGTCTGACGATCCCTGGAAACCTGAATGGATGGCCCACCAATTGGCAACCGATTCCTGTTCACACTGTGCCAAGAAAGACTGACTATGTACGAAATTCCAAATAGGTACAGATGGTTACTTCTTTATAAAAAAGCTGAATGATTTGGAAAATTATTTATTAGCTTTTGATACCCGACGGTCCACCTTGTCCCACCGCAAAGACCATCAGAAACACCCAAGTCTATACCTCACCAACGTGGATGGCGTATGCTTCTCAAAACAAGGTGCGAAATTTGTTGCAGCAAAATTCAAGATATTCTTGATTGTATCACTTCTTGTAATCATTCAAGATTATCGCTTTGAGATATGGCAGCTTTTCTTTTCTGCTATACAGTACCATATTCTGAAGATGAATGATAAAACATCAACATGGCATCTTTGCGTTACAGAATTTTCTGAAAAAAACCGGCCAGCAAACTTGCTTCACCAACCTGACCATTCAGAACCTGTGGAAAATTCAAGACGCGCTCTACTTTGAAAGCATTCATCCCGCTCAGCACCATTTGCCATCCTGGGTCACACCGGCTGCTCTACGTCAAATAAACAACTTGACGTATTTTTCTGATCGGAACTTGTTCCATTTGCCAAAATTGGCCAGACTTTCTGGAGGTGAGAGACAGTTGTGGAAGAATTTGTGGAATTTGGATTTATTGCGTTCGATTGAAAGCTAAATCAGCGTGTCATCCGTGCGTTGTCTTTCATGCGGACGTCCACTAATTACTAATAATGATTATGAATGATTAGTGGCATTAGTGATAAGAAATGATTAAATAAATAATAATACTTAGTTATTTTAATTATTTAAAGGGGGGGTGGCTGTTTCGTGGGGGGGGGCTCTTTTTTTTTGTGGTTTTTTTTCTTTTTTGCGGCGTGGGCGGTTTTGTCTTTTCCCGGTGTCGGATTTTGGGGTTCGCCCGCCCGGGGGCGTTTCGGAAGAAAAACGGGGGGTTTTCCAAAACTTAGAAAGGTACCCGTGCAAGGATTCCTTTAAATGAATAAAATAATGATTAATGATTATTAATGATTAATAATTACTGATTAACTTAATTATTTAAATGATTAAATAAATAATAATACTTAGTTATTTTTTATTAAAATCATTCACTAATTAATAATTAATTAATCATTAATAATTATTTGCTAATCATTAAATAATTAATGATTAGTGATGATTGCAATGGTATGTAGTTTATTGCACTTGCTTAGGATCTCTGCTCAAAGACATCGTGAATCGAATGAGCTGGAAAATTCTCTGCATGAGCCACACAAATTTGCCAATGTGTAAATGGATCAACAATCTTCAATACTATACATATTCGGCTGTAAGCAAGCAGCCATAGGTCGAATTATTGTCTATTCTATTTCTCATTTATTTCTTTGCATGTACCGTGCAATACATTTTTGCTCTTTCATTAGCACGACACCACCAATATGGCATTGCTGGAAACTCTGGCCAGAAATGACCAAGGTGGCACCACTGGGGCTGCAGCATTGACCGGTGGTGGATTGCCCTTGGTCGCAGCTGCAACCTTGCTCGACTTATTCCAGGAGGATAATGGACAGTTTACTGTGGAGGTACGGCCTTTAACACGGCTGTGGCCAACTGTTTTCTGGCCACAACCACCCTACGGCTACGGGCGGCTACCACCCTATGGGCGGCCACGGCCGCAGGGTGGCCGCAAGGGGTGTATGCGGCCAGGCGGTCACCTGCGATTATGGAGGGGGTTACTGGGCGGCGACAAGCGTGATATGCAAAATCGTACGAAGCTGCCTGCCTTGTTGCCTTTTACGTATTGTCGCTCACTGGCCGGAGAGGGCAAATGGTTTATGTAAAGTTCGTTTTGCTTGCGGTCAGCGGTCAGGTGCAGACGTGCATTGCATACAGAAGCGGCGGTAGGTAGTTTATTAGATCCTTTTCATAGCTGCTTCGCTGTTACCCTCAAGTTAGTAATGTAAGTACGTAAATCAAGCGTAAACGAAACTCATTTTTTCTCTTCAGGTCCACTACAAGAACCGCTACAACCTAACCCAATTCGTTGTCGTGCCCGTGAGCGGCGCGGGTGGGGCCTGTGTAACGGGCAAATGCAATTTCGCCCTCTTCTACCAGCGCAGCATTCCGTTCATGCCGCAGAATATCCTGAAAGAATGCGGTATCACATCTGAGGAGGAGATCGACCAGTTTGAACAGGATCCGGACTCCAGACTGTCTGACCCGAAGGAAGAAGAGCTTCCCGTGTTGGCAGCACCAGAAACCGAAGGACGAATTGAACAGAAAAGTGGAGCAGGACAGCGGCAGCTGGTTCTTGTTCAAGCGGTACTGTAATGCAACGGCAAAAGAAATATGCTTTGGGGGCTGAATATGTTGGGTATGCTTGTTTATGGGAGGCTTAGGCCTCCTAGGCCTAGAAGGCTAAAGCTTTGTGGGCGTGCTACCTATGTATGGATGTAGGGTACTATGGGGTAATCCCGGAAATAGAAAATCCTGCCACCTAAGTTTAGGGTTATATCACTGCAACCAATGGACCGAGATTGAGACGAGTATGATATCAATCGATTCCTTGAACTTTGCTTTTTCAAAATGAGCCACTTGAATCATCATTTGCTGATAGCAAGTACAAAGGAGCTTAGGTGGCCGGGTTTACCCCACGGCACAGTACCCAACGTTTTCTTTACGATTAAGCTGTCATATTTTGTTCCTCAGATTTGGAGGCACGGCGACAGAACTCCGGTGAGTCTGATTCCCACTGATACGGCGAACAATCTCTCCACATGGTTCCAGGGACTGCTTGGAGAATTGACACCTGTAAATGGGCATGTCCTGCAAATTGTTGTTATTATGGAATACGAATGGCCTGTTAGTACTACCGTATCACGGCTTTTGGTTGTTATCTTACCAAAATTTTTAGCCGGGTATGATGGAAGAATTCACGCTTGGAACTCAACTCGCAGCGAAATATCCAAATTGGGTTGATCCATCACATTTAGCGAGCCAGGTTGGTAGGTGTGAAATATGAATGGATAAAGTGCAGCCTTCATTTTTTCAATGTGTTTACTGAATATATGTTTTTGAATTTTTGCAGATGTACATCCGTAGCACCGACTACAACCGCACTTTGATGAGTGCCTATTCCAATCTTGCTGGCATGTTTTTCCAAAGACAAAACCTGATGACTCCAATGCCGAATATACCAAGTTGGCCAACCAATTGGCAACCAATGCCAGTGCATACTGTACCCCTCTCCACGGATAACGTAAAAAAATATTGCTTGTTTATTTTTTATGCAGCGTATGTGTAAAAAAGAAATGCACACCACTAATCTCGGTAACGTAAGCACTGTATATGCAAAAGTTGTCCTGTAACGTGTAATATTTATGTTCATCAGCTCATTTGGTGGCCACCTTGTCAAGCGGTAAAATACTTGAACAAGAACGTTGTGTGGAAATCTCCAGCTTGGATGAGCGTGGTCAACGCAAACCAGGCAAGATCCAGGCGACGCCTCTGTCCTAAAGTTGCCCATTTCTTTACGCAGGACAACCCTAAGGACAACTTTAGGACAGGGCAAGTCCTTGGAATTAATAATTTTTCGTTACAGTAGGTACGTTTTCGATCATTTCGTGACGTGCCTTTTGCAGCAATTTATGAACACTCTTACGCAATTAACCGGGATTAACCCTCCGCTAACTCTGGACAGAATGTACGAAGTCAGCGACCCGCTCTATTTCGAGGTGACAAAGGAGATAATATTGTTTATGTTTACGTTCGTTTGAATTGCAACAGGCTTCACTTTTAACTCATTCCTTGATTTTGTAGCATGCAGCGCCAAACTTGCACACCATGCCTTCTTGGGTCACACCTTCGATGTACCAGCGTATCCAAAATTTAAAGGCCGTTAGCGATCGTTTCTTGTACCATAATCCCTATTTGGCAAGATTGCGAGGAGGTTAGCAAAATATTACCAGTAAATAAAAATAGGTAAACAGGAAATTGCCCCTTTGTTTGTGTATTTGTATGTTCACTTACTAAAGTGATCCATCGTCTACTTTTAGGCAACCTGCTCGGGGATATGATAGCACGTATGAAGCTCAAAATTTACTGCATGCAAGCGAACCAGAACGACAAGTGTCGCAAGAACACCATTTACCCGTTGAAATTCTACGGCTATTCAGCGGTAATCGCACGATCAATTCATTCATAATGTTTCACAAGTACTACATATGTACGTAAGTAGGAGCATTTCTGATCACAGGTTCTTCGCTGGTTGGTCCAGGACAACCATCGAACAACCAGCAAACAACTCTTTCTTAGCGAACAACCAGCGATCAGCAAGCTATCAAAACGCCCGCGCTAACATTGATCGCTGGTTGCTCTGAACAACCAACGATCAGAAATGCTCGTGGTACAAGCACAGCAAGAAATTGTGTCTTTTGAATTTGTCTGTGCAGTAGTATGCTGCTTTTAGCACGATCTTACTGTAATGGCTTTTCTGGAAACACTGGCAAGAAACAACGTGGGAGCGTTAACGGGAGCGGCTGCACTCACAGGAGGAGGTCTGCCCTTCCCTGCCTCAGTGGCTATTGTGGAACTATGGCAGGAAGTGGACAAAAGCTTCAGTGTCCGGGTTAGGTTCCTTTCTCACTATAGTCTGGCCAATAGCAGTTGTCACCTGAACTCAAGGCGCGTTGCGTAAAATAGATTTACAAATGCGGATTTCTGTCCACGCTTCGTGTACTCCTATTTAGCAGAAGTACATGCAAACTACGCAACTCGCCTTGAGTCCAGGTGCCAACTGCTATTGGACAGACTATAGTTAGCTACTACAACTCCATATGTACCTACACCTAAGCCTATGTCCATTGCAAAGCCTAAGCCTATGTCCATAGCTAAGCCTAAGCTTAACCCTTTGTCCATTGCTAAGCCTAAGCCTATGTCCATTACTAAGCCTAAGCCTATGTCCATTGCTAAGCCTAGCCTAAGCCTATGTCCATTGCTAAGCCTAAGCCAAGCCTATGTCCATTGCTAAGCTTAAGCCTAAGCCTGTGTATGTCCGTTGCTAAGCCTAAGCCTAAGCCTATGTCCATTGCTAAGCTTAAGCCTAAGCCTATGTCCATTGCTAAGCTTAAGCCTAAGGCTATGTATGTCCATTGCTAAGCCTAAGCCAAGCCTATGTCCATTGCTAAGCTTAAGCCTAAGCCTATGTCCATAGCTAAGCCTAAGCTTAAGCCAATGTCCATAGCTATCATCACTAATCATTAATTATTTAATGATTAGCAAATAATTATTAATGATTAATTAATTATTAATTAGTGAATGATTTTAATAAAAAATAACTAAGTATTATTATTTATTTAATCATTTAAATAATTAAGTTAATCATTAATCATTAATAATCATTAATCATTAATTTAATCATTTAAAGGAATCCATGCACGCGTGTACTATTCGATTCAAGCTATGTTCATTCGAAAGATCATCCTCCGGACTTTCTATTTCTGCTAGTTTGCCCCATTGAAATCGCCCCCGTGGCTGTGGGGCGAAACCCCAAAATTACTTTCTTGGTGCGACGTATTTTTAGCATTCTTTGAGTAGGAAAAACGGACGACAATTATCCAAGTTTCCGCTGCAACTTGGCTCTTGTACTCAAAAATTGCGAAAAATACGACGCACCAAAAATGAAAGAGGGGGGTTTCGCCCCACAGCCACACGGCGATTTTTCAATGGGGCAAACTAGCAGAAATAGAAAGTCCGGAGGATGATCTTTTGAAATGAACATAGTTTGAATCGAACAATACACGCGTGCATGGATTCCTTTAAATAATTAAAATAACTAAGTATTATTATTTATTTAATCATTTCTTATCACTAATGCCACTAATCATTCATAATCATTATTAGTAATTAGTGGACGTCCGCATGCAAAGGCAAGGCACTTACGACACGTTGATTTAGCTTTCAATCCAACGCAATAAATCCAAATTCCACAAATTCTTCCACAACCGTCTCTCACCTCCAGAAAGTCTAGCCAATTTTGGCAAATGGAACAAGTTCCGATCAGAAAAATACGTCAAGTTGTTTATTTGACGTAGAGCAGCCGGTGTGACCCAGGATGGCAAATGGTGCTGAGCGGGATGAATGCTTTCAAAGTAGAGCGCGTCTTGAATTTTCCACAGGTTCTGAATGGTCAGGTTGGTGAAGCAAGTTTGCTGGCCGGTTTTTTTCAGAAAATTCTGTAACGCAAAGATGCCATGTTGATGTTTTATCATTCATCTTCAGAATATGGTACTGTATAGCAGAAAAGAAAAGCTGCCATATCTCAAAGCGATAATCTTGAATGATTACAAGAAGTGATACAATCAAGAATATCTTGAATTTTGCTGCAACAAATTTCGCACCTTGTTTTGAGAAGCATACGCCATCCACGTTGGTGAGGTATAGACTTGGGTGTTTCTGATGGTCTTTGCGGTGGGACAAGGTGGACCGTCGGGTATCAAAAGCTAATAAATAATTTTCCAAATCATTCAGCTTTTTTATAAAGAAGTAACCATCTGTACCTATTTGGAATTTCGTACATAGTCAGTCTTTCTTGGCACAGTGTGAACAGGAATCGGTTGCCAATTGGTGGGCCATCCATTCAGGTTTCCAGGGATCGTCAGACCAGACGTGCCCTTGTAGAGCGCGGCAAACTGTGCATATGCACTCATTAAAGTGCGGTTGTAATCAGTGCTGCGAATGTACAGCTAAAGAAAGACGGATGGGGGTAAATCCGGCCAGGTTTATCGGTGGGGTAATGACAAGGGGTAAACTTTGGTTCCGGTACCTGAGTTGCAATGTGCTGAGTGCTGAAGTTAAAGCCCAGTTGAGTGTACCGCTGTCGAAGCTGCTGACCCAGAATGTACTCTTGCTGCAAGCCCAGCTGAAACGATCAAATTATTTGCGATTAGGTTTGATTCTGCGATGCAACTATGCATGCATTGGAGGTAGAAGCGTACCAACATCGCAATACCGGTGTAAGTTCTCCCAGCATTCCCTGAGGCCATGTCTGCGGTCCATTATTGGAGTCGTTGCAAGGAATAGAACGTATTGGACTTCTGTCACCATGACGAAACAACTAAAACTCGTATGCAAGGTAAGGTATCCATCTAGTACGTACCAACAACTGTACATGTACCGTACCACTCAAGGTTCTAATTGCAATTTATTATTACTGGTCGAAATATTGTATGCGTGCTTGCACATCATACGTACTTTACCACGTGAGCGAGGACCAACTTTCTTGATTCCGCAACAGAAATGATACAACTCAACAAGGAAATAGCAAAAATGAGGAGTTGCTGATCCATTTGCTGCTTTTCCCTAAAGTAAGACCAGAGTTCTTGGGACCCACGTATTATTTATCTCGAGAACTACGCGACGTAGAGCAAAGCGGTCAAAATTCCACGGATAACTTTAGCTCGCCTCTCCAATAAAAAAAACCGTTTGATTCTATCTGCTCTCAGTGTCGAGATCTCGCCGATTTCCTTCAGTACTAAAATCGGCAAATTGGGCGTGGACCATTGGGCAATTCTAAACCTCGCAAAGGCCCGAAAAATCAAAAGTGGTAGAAATATGCATACATGATGAAAACGATAAAAATGGGCATCGGGCGTACAGGGTCGTGGGGTGTCGTGGTTTGCGTGGTTTAGCGTCTGCCAAATGGTGACACGATTTCAGTGCTGAAGGAAATCGGCGAGATCTCGACACTGAGAGCAGATAGAATCAAACGGTTTTTTTTATTGGAGAGGCGAGCTAAAGTTATCCGTGGAGTTTTGACCGCTTTGCTCTACGTCGCGTAGTTCTCGAGATAAATAATACGTGGGTCCCAAGAACTCTGGTTTTACTTTAGGCGTGTACCAGGTGGAGTAGGTAGACAGTAGAGGACACTAGCCCGCTACACACCGAGCTCCTAGATAACTTCGAGAGCGAGTTTTGGACCAAAATTCCTTTGTTTACGTCTCCAAAAAAACTCGGCTGTTCAGTGAGTGCACATGCACTCTTTCTAAAAAACGAAGCGAGTTCGGGTGCGAGCGAATTGGGAGATTTTACGCGTTGAAGGTATGGTGTAGCCAGAGCGCCAAATTCCCACCGAATTTAAATTAAAATTCCGAGTTCATGTATGTAGCGAGCAGGCCACTGGTGCGCTTCAGGCGTGCTCCGAGTTTGCTCCGAACGAGTTCTCTCCGAGTTTGAAAAGATTTCGTTTTGAACCAAAGCGAACGTCAATCACTCGCACGTCTTCGAATTACAAACTCGGCTGTAGTTCACACACACGCACGTTTGGAAAGACGGAGTTCGGTGCGAACTCGGATGATTTTACATGTTGAAGCCTAGCCTAGTCAGTGCTCCGAATTCGGAGTTCACGTCTGAAAGCGCACCACTGACAACAAAGAGTCCGCGCTGCTTTGAAGTGTTCAATATTGAATCTGAATGGCGACGGAAAAGTCACGCGTCTGCACATAATAAAGTACGTTCTGTATTTCAGTGCATCGGCTTGGTACCTAGCACGAAGAAAGATAACAAAACAGGGCCGCTGTGCTAACGCTTAGGCCATAGGCTGATAGACATTAGCTACTTACAGGCAGTAGCGTGCTTATCATACCCGCTTACGCTCGGTACTACTGTACTGTCTTTGCAAACAAACAAATCCACTCCAAGCGCAATCCTCAATATTAGCAGTAGCAAGCTAGCACAACACTGATAAGTTTGTAATCTTGTCCATCCTCCATTATTATTGAAAGCAATATAAGTTGGAAGTTCAAAGTAGTGAAAGGGCGATGAGGGTCAACTTTTATTCCCCAATTTCTTGATTACTCCACAAAAACGTGACATAAGTAAGTACCATCTGGACGTAACGTCATAAAAAATAGAATTACAGCAACACTGTTCGAAAAACATACAGTATACTCAATATGGGGCACAACAATGTTCCGCCCCAATGTACAGAAAATAGTATGGAAAGAAAACAAAAACAAGACAAGAAAATACACCGACATCATCACAAGAGAACACCAAGATCATTTATGTACGCTCAGTTTTACTGTAAATCAGGGGAAAATATGTAATATGCACGCATCAGTCAAAAAGCTTCAAGGAACATCGTCCAGAAACAAATCATTCACTGTAATGTACAGTAAACAAGTTTCGCTTCAAAAAGTACTGTAAAGCTAGAAATTTTC
>JASAMW010002031.1:0-13237 GCA_030247985.1 Epsilonema sp. ZAB3_2 | reverse complement strand
AGAAAAACTGATGCCACCAACTCTTGGCCTTTTCTGGCTTCTTTCTACGCGATTCCGCAGGTCTCAATTGCGCCAGGCATTTGGCTCTTGCCATCGAGACGCTTGTCCATCAGTTACCCTGTAGAAGGCAACAGAGCTGCTCAGCCTCCGGCGTCGAACTGTCGCACTGCTTCCTCAGCTCGAGGATGAACTCTGGCTGCGTGGTGACTTTCAGCAGTCTCGCAGCTAAGAGTGCATTGCGAGCGCTACTCATTTCCATACGCAGTAGGCGCGATAAGCAGCCGCGAAAGAGACGGAAGAAGGCCGTGGCCGCCTGCTCTTCCCCCAACTGAGCTGAGAAATCGAAGAGGGGCAACTGCAGTACCGCCAAGGCTGAATGTACGTCAGCGGCGTCTTCCAGCACGCAGCGAAACGAAGCATCCAGCGGCCAATGAGCGAACAGATACTCCAGATACGCACACAGGCGGCTGGCGATCAGCTGCGGTAACAGTGCCGCTTTCATCGATTTCAATTCCGGAGAGCCGGCTGACGCAGTGTCGACGAAACGCAGCAAATACTTGAGAAAATGACGCAGCATCAGCACTTGAAACTGCGTCGGCATCTGAGCAACGTAGTAACATCCCTGCGTTGTGAAAGACGGGCTTTCGCTGGCGGCACATAGCCAAATTTCCCGCCAGACATTTCACGGCAGCCCAGGACAGTTTCAGTGCTTCGTTCGAAATGGCGCGAGCGTGAGGAAGGGCAGCCGCTGGACTGCCAAAACCGCCTGTTGCTCTCAGAGCTCCTGTTTGAAGCAGAAAACTCTTTCGAAAGAGTCCCAAAGGTGTGCGAACGCCCCTGTCTCCTCCTGATCCAGGCGAAGAAGTGACCGCAGCAGCAGCAGCTCTCCCCATTCCATTCCCCACACCATGTGCCAGAGAAGCATCCATTCGTGAAGACGCCAGAAGATCTTGCGCTGGAAACGGTCCTTCTGACGGCAGGAAAAACGCCAGCAAATCCTCCAAAACTGTCAGATAGGGGCAGGAAAACAGGTCGTTCTCCCGTCGATCCCTTCCGGCTGTTACCAGATGGCAGGCGAATGCAGTAAGGCAATATTCGACGGGACGAAGACGAACAGCAGAAGCAGTAGGATGCAGTCGCTTTTCTGAGCGCAAATACGCCGTGTATTGGGAGGGCAGCTCAGAAATGGGTAAGCTCAAGCTGAGTGTCGGCTCTTCAGTCGTTAGCTTGAACACTGCGCGCCACAAGGGACCGCGCCAAGGCGAGAAGAAGGTGCGAGTCGTGGACGAAACTGCAGACAAAGTGTCGCCATCGAGAGAAAAAGCAGCGCCGGTCGCAGGCTTCGTCAAATTCAGCTGCGGGTAGCTGAAAAATAACTTGCCCACCGCAATCGACAACCATTTACTCAGTTCCGCGCCACTGCAGCCACTAGCATTCGACATTAGTTCCACATAGGACGCGTTCAAAGCGTGACAAACTTCTTCCAAGGACGGCCAGGAGTAGTAGGAGCTCATGGTTGAGTATGAAGGCGGCACGGGATCCCCAACAATAGAAGAAGAGTTGAAATAGTTGCGACCTTGGCTGGGAAATGAGGCAGGAAAGGAAGAAGCCAACGACGAAGCGTGCAATGGGTTTGCGCTTGAGTCTTTAATGTCGAAATATTCGTCCGATACGCGGCTCAAATCCATATTGATCGACTCACCACTGCAACTTGCCGGATTACTTTCGCGTTACTCGGCAATCTAACTAAGATCTGCCTGCCTCATGGCCCATATTCTCCTGCCCTTGAACGAAAGCTTTCATTCCATCATCCATTGTCATAGCTCTGGTGGAAGCTGGCAAACCAACCACTGGTTCGGTGTTCCGCATCCGCCGCCAGCTATGCACATTTCGCGATCGCGATGCAGAGCACGCACGCTTTCATGGACTTCTAAGAAGTAATATATAGGAGTCTAGGAGTAATATATAGGAGTAAGCTAGGGGACGGGGGGTACATATATAGGAAAAAGGACAGTAATATATTCTCCCAAATATATAGGAGTCCTTGATTTGTCTTTGACAACAAATTATTTCGTATTATAACAAAATTTGCAAAGAATGCAATGCATCTACCGGAATCGATAGTGCAAGAACACTTCGACCAATTCAATGTCACCGCCAAGAATTCCTGAGTAAGCAATCTTTTACTTGAGAGTACAGAGAGCGAAGGAGGAAGGTGTACGTACAGTTCTACAGTATCACACGAATATGGCAGTACTAGTACAAGAATAGTGGTTCAGGATGGATAGGCAGGCAGGCAGTATTCGTTCCTTCATTTCGGTCCTGGGATCGGCATGTAGACGCTCTGATCGATGGCCTTGCCCCCACCGCCGCCGCCGCTGCTTGCAAGGGGAAGATAGACACTCTGTCCAGGAGGACCACCAGGCCTCCACCACCACCCACTCCTTTGCTCATGCTCGTGGCACCATAGATGCTCTGCTCAGCTGCCCCCGTCTTGCTCAGTCCCGGAGCCGACATGTAGACGCTCTTGTCGCCACCGGAGCTCCCACCGCCACCACCCACCTGAGACCTTTGGGACGCAGCGCCCATCTGAGAAGCGCCTCCACCCCGCTGGAGCGCCAGCGCCCATCTGAGAAGCACCGCCGCCGTACTGCGTGGCATCCAAGCCACCTCTGGCCGAAGCTCCACCACCGTACTGGGTCGCGTCCAGGCCGCCTCTGGCCGATGCTCCTCCGACACCGTACTGGTTAGCATCCAAGCCACTTCTGGTCGAGTCTCCACCACCGTACTGCGTAGCGTCCAAGCCGCCTCTGGCCGATGCTCCGCTGCCGTACTGGGTCGCATCCAGTCCTCCTCGGGCCGAAGCGCCACCGCCATATTGGGTCGCGTCCAGGCTGCCTCTCTGGGTCACATCCAAACCTCCCCCGGGCCGAAGCGCCACCGCCGTACTGGGTCGCATCCAAGCCACTTCGAGTTGAGGCTCCGCCGCCGTACTGGGTCGCGTCCAAGCCGCCCCTAGCTGATGCTCCACCGCCATACTGGGTCGCATCCAAACCGCCTCGGGCCGAAGCGCCACCGCCGTACTGCGTGGCATCCAGGCCGCCGGGAGTGGCTTCATACTGGGTCGCGTCCATGCCGCCTCTTTGCGATGCTGCGGCGCTGCCGTATTGGGTCGCGTCCATGCCTCCTCCAGCAGGCGGTCCGGAAGAGATGGATGCCGGTGGTGCTGCAGCGATGGACGCTCCTCCACCTCCTCCTCCTCTGGTCAGGTCTGCGCCGCCTCCCCCACCCAGTGGCAGGTACAAGCTCTGCATGGCAGCTCCTCCTCCTCCTCCGCCTCCAGCGAGTGGCAGGTAGACGCTCTGGCCGGGAGGAGCGCCGCCTCCTACGCCTCCCCTCGTGCTGGTTCCCTGGGGCACGGCTCCTGGTGTCTTCTGTCCGGGAATCGGCATGTACATGCTCTTCGCCGCTCCTTGATCCGGTGATTTCTCGCCCCCCATTGGTAGATACATCGACGTCATGGTGCTGGCTGGTGGTGAAAAGTGAAGCCGACCGATCCCCGCCGCAAAGCAATCGAAAACTGAGCTTGGAAGCTGTCGCTTCTTTTGTTGGACTGGGAAACTAAAATGCCAACATGGCCGGACATTGAATGAACTTAGTCGTTTCCGGCCCTTGTCCTTACAACCCATGGGTTATTTAGAAATTCCAAGTTTGCTTCATGAGTACGCTCTTGATTTCTTTGAATGCAAAGTAATTTAAAGTTTACTACTTGACGGCATCAATGAGACATAAATAAATACTGCATGTGACCAAGTCAGTCAATGGCCGGATCATCCGGCCCGGATGGAAGTTCACAGCTTCCCTATAGTACCAATTTGGGGAAGATGCCGCGTGGTGGAGGCGCAGGAGCTCGCGGAGGCGGGAGTAATAGAGGAAGAGGCGGAGGATTCTACAAACATTCTGCACCAAGTGCCATTGGATTCAATTCTTCCGGCCTCCTGTCGGAGGATACAGTATCACTGGATCCACCCGTACTATACCCGGTAAAAGCAGAATGTGCACGGGTTGTACGTATGTACCATATGTAGTGTACAATCTGTATGTGTATGCGTGTACCACCGGATAAACCAAGGTACGTACCACCACATATCTAAGCAAGTCGATACTATTCGATATTCGCGATACTATGGAGTAGCATGCATGTGGAGTACGTAGCATTCCGCATGAGAAACTTCTCAGTACAGCTGGGGAAACGATCAGACCGAGGGAGCTGGATCTGGCGCCATCGCCGCAAATTTTGTGCATCTTTTATGCATATATGCTGTATGCCACTCATTGGTTTCCTCCATCCGCATGACATGACGCCAAGCCCTTTCTTCCAACTGTTTTTGCTTTAGCCATTGGACGTGAAGCCGCTGCCGTTGAGCGACACACCCGAAGTGCATTATTTGGCAGAAGTAAAGCAGGAGCTTCTCAACAGATACCAAGAGTCCGCCTTCTACATGCAACCAAGGAAGAAGAGAGCGCAGACGGATGTGGCACGCTACACCGACAAGTACCGAACAGTCCAGAAGAAAGAGTGGACGCCAGGTATGTAGCCTACGCCATACCTGTACACATACAACCCATACGTGCACGCATAAGAATAAGTAATGGCAGCAGCATATAACGCGATAAATAACTGATGGAAGCATAAACTTAAGTAGATAGGCTAAGACAACTGTTACCTGCTGTAGATTGGACGCGACTGCCGAAAGAGCTGAGATGGGATGTGCCAAGTTCGTCAACCAAAATCAAGTTGTCCACAGCACCATCGAGACAACAACCACCGAAAAAGAAGCCGCGACTAGATCAACTTCAACCTGCGAGCCAGCGAAAAGTAATATATACATATGTCAGCATGTATTTCAGAGTTACGAGTACACACAGTATGTAGTGCGAATACCTCGCTACCTTTCCCTATTGCAGCAAATGGAGGAAGGCGAGAAAGCGGAGGACAGCGACGAAAAGGGAGAGGAAAACTTGGATACATCTGTCGGATCTGACGATGAAGAAGAGGTAATATCATATCATGCAGTACTGGGTGTACCTGACCCTTCTACACAGTGCGTTACTACTTGTAGCACTGCAGGATACCGCAGTGCCAAAGTTGTCCATAATTCCTTTTACCTTTGCTGCGAGCGTAGCTCCTTCCACTTAAGACGTAAAGTATTCGTCTGCATTTGTAGGATAATGACTACATTCAGGAGTATTTTGACAACGGCGAGAATTACTTGGAAGAATCAGACGATAACCTCGACGATGATGCAACATACTGAAACAAAATATTGCTGAAAATGTTCGACTACGGGTAGGCAAGCTTCACTTGAGGTGTAGCTTAGCTACAGTACTGAATTGTTTGTCAATTTCTGTTGTGCCGGTGCCTAAGTAACATAAAAAAGCAAACCAGAAAATCAGTGGAGACTAAAAATAAAACTCGCGTTAAATAGATACATAAACAAAGTAATACAAATTTGGGCATTGATTTGAGCCGTAGTAGCAGGTCAACAAACTGAGCATCTTATTGTCTAAATATACCGTATTTTTGGGTGTATATCCCCCCATTGTATATCCCCCCAGTGTATAACCCCCCATTGGCAAAACATAAATTTTGCCCAGTGTATATCACCCCCCCCCCCCCCTGGTGTATAACCCCCCATGTACTGGAAGGTACCTAGCCTACCTATGTAAGCTGGTCATAAGCTAACTATACCTACTCCTACACCAAGCTACTATGCCTATAAGCTTAGCTGAGCATGTTTTGTACTAGCATAACCCTGTTTTGAACGCGATTATGCCCTAAAACACGTACTTTTGACCTCAAAAACATGCCTCTACACACCTCTCAAAAACATAAATTTTGCCCAGTGTATATCCCCCCATTGTATATCCCCCCAGTGTATAACCCCCCATCAGACCTCTCGATTTTTGTATAGCCCCGGGGCTATACACCCAAAAATACGGTACTACCAGAAAGGTAGTAGGCTACCTACTTATCTTAACTAGTACCTTTTACGTTGACTGTGGAAGCGGAGGCGGGGGCGGGGTGTCTGGCGGGTCTGTGTCGGCGCCGCTGGTTGGCGTGCTGGATCTGTCGCCTTCTGCCTCCTCCGGAAGCCCGGGGAAGTCGGAGACGGGAGTGGAGACGCCGCTGCTTCCCGCCTCCTCCTCCGTCGCCGTCTCCCTCTGAATGTGCCCCATGGATCGCGTCTTCCTCATCTCTTGCACCAGCGAATCTGCAGAGTCCGAGTAGTGCATCGTTCGCTGCTTCTCTTCCCTGCACAAATACATACATGTACATGGAGTGTTGCAGCGTAGGTACACTTGCACTTCCTGGACTGTTGGAAGTACGCAGCATACGTACTTGCGTTTTCTTTCGTAATCCACCTGCTGCTTAAAATACATGGACGAACGTAGCAGCTCTGAGATGCGAGAGAATGTGCCAGAGGAATGATTCATTGACTTCACAGCGCTGCAAAGTTCAAACGGCAGCTAGTATACGCATGGCAGGTTCAGCTCGTCAATCTACCCACCTCCAATGACAGTCCTTACTCTATAGCATGCTCAATATCGTAACAGGCGTACTGCAGGTTACTCTGCAGCTGCAGAATCTCCACCTGCAACAAGCAAACGGAGATGTTGAAAACACAACAGTATGCATGTGCATGAGATGGGCATACCCGATGTTCCACCATGGCAGGAAGCGACTTGCGCACATGCTCTTGTATGCGATAGAACGCCAACGAGGGATCATGACTGAGTACGTGAAGACCTTCCGACAAATCCTGAGCCACTGCAATATCCAATTCCAAGTCCAACGTCGTAATTCCACCACACTCTCATAGAGGCAGAAAAAAGTCAACCCGGTGCTTACATGTTTTGCACTTCGATTCCAGTTCCTTGTCACTTCCAGACGCCATTCTTAGAAAGCAATAATATTACTATCTTCACATTAGTAGCACATATAGCACAAATATAGTGCAGTATGTCCAATCTGGAAGGACAAGCATGAAAGTGCATGCTGCACAAGCACAATGAAGCTTCTCTCGGTGAAGAATATTTTATTCTTTTTCTTGAAATAGCGTGAGCTTCGGCTTGTCTGTGCTCTTTCTTTCCAGAGTTTCGAATAGCTTCTTGGCGTATTCTTCATCAGTTGGCAGTTGTTGAGCGGCTGCCACTCTTTTCTTTTTCACATCCTTCTTCACAGTGTCTTTCGCAAAAATTCTTTCCCAGTTTCGACGATCCTCAAAAAAGTACAGAGCTTTCTCTTCTGCTTCTAACTGACCTAACTCCACTTCAATCTCCTCCAAGCGTTGCATTTTCTGCCACTTGTCAGCCTAAAAGTGTACAGTGTGTATACGCATCAACGCATGTAGCCGCGTTATGTAGGTAGGTAGCCTACATTCATTCATGTAATAAGCAATGTATTACAAACTGGTAGTACGTGTGCATGTAAAGCACATTTGTATTACTTGAGTTTGTATCAGCCGTTCTCTGTTGCTATTCCATAATTTGAACAGATCTTTGACGTTCCTAACATCTTCTGCTTCCAGTTCCTTCAATCGCACTGTCGCATGAGCTAGCACTTCATCAGATAAATGCTTGTCATTCTGCAGCAGTGACTCTGGAAATGAAACCTGGAAATAACCACGACGCAAGATCTTGACAAGTGTTACGGACACTGAACTACGTACGTAGGCTATATTGAAACGCACTGAATACACGTGTCTGTTTCTGTACCACCAGCATACTTAGGTCAAACCCCCAACTACTACTGTACGTACCGTATTTACCGGTGCATAGCCCCATGGGGGTATGCAAAAATTGAGAGGTCCCATATGGGGGTATGCATAGGGGGGGGGGGTTATGCATTGGGGGGGGGTTATGCATGGGGCATTTTTTATGTTTTTGAGAGGTGCGCAGAGGCATATTTTTTAGGTCAAAAGCACGTGTTTTAGGGCATAATTGAGGTCAAAACACGGTTATTCTAGTACAATACACCCCCAAGCAGGCTTATAGGCATCTTAGCTTGGTGTGGGAGTGGCTATGGGTACTATATGACCAGCTTACATAGGTAGGTTCAGGTACTGTACAGTACATATGGGGGTATGCATAGGGGGGGGGGTTATGCATTGGGCATTTTTTATGTTTTGCCAATATGGGGGTATGCGTTGGGGGGGGGGGGGGGTGGGGGGTTATGCATTGGGGGGGTTATCTACCGGTAAATACGGTATCTACATACAGTATGTACCGTTTTGGACACTTCTTCGCTTTCGCTGTGCTTGTCATAAAGTCGTTTCTGAAACATACCACACCCAATTCCTTCACGTGTGTACGTACATACGCCGGCCGCACCAATTGGTACGTCCTTCTGGTTGTTACACAGCTGCGCGTGTAAGTAATACATGTTACATTACAATTGCCGCAGAGAGATTCGTTGTTCCTAGCTGTTGCATCAGCGATTGCGCTAAACTCCATTGTCTCCTGAGTAGGTGACCGAGCAGACGCACATTTTGCATCAGTTGAGTGTCATGGGGTTCCAGCTTCCTACTCATCAGCACAATGCACTTGCCGACGCGCTCCAAATGGCTTGGAATATCAAAGTGATCATCGCAATAGGGATTCTTCAGCCACGGAACTTTGAAGATCAACTGAAAAACAACTATCACCACCTACAGTACACATGGCGCTATGCATAGAGCATTTTTTCTTTTGCCAATAAGGGGCTATGCTTTTGGGGCTATGCACCGGTAAATACGGTACTAATATGTTAGCCACCTCCTCGTCATCGTCTTCAGTGGCCGTGTGCTTTTTGACGACTGCTTCAGCCTCTTCTACTGCGCTGTCCTCCTTAGCCTCAACACGCTCCTCTTCCTCCTCCATCTCCAACCACTTCAGGCAGGAATAGAGACTGAGCCAGCAACTCGACTCAACATCTGTCATCTCTTGCAACATTAAATATACAGCAATCTTCGAGGCACCTGGAGAAAAGGCACAAATATTTATTACTGTAGGTATAGACTAGCCGTTTCAACGTCTTGGCATATCATATTATATCAACCATAAGATCAGGCCAGGTGCAGGCACAAACTTTCGAAGTGCTTTTTCTCCAGAAAATGGTCCATGAGCAAGCCACATGCATATTCATCAGGGAAAAAACCGAAATTTATCTGTAAAAACAATTTATGTATCACCAAAATAAGTAGCACTAACCACTATTGCACGATCTTCGCAAGAAATACAAGGAGAGGATGAAGTACGACAAATTTACTCACAGGGTCCTCAAGAAGTTCCACAATAAGATCCATCTGGTTGAATCGAAGGCAAAGACGAACAAAAGCGTGATGAGTGGAGTCCAAAACGTCTGCGCTGTTGCTCGAATGACGAATCCTGCGAAAAATATTCACAAAACTGGAGTAGGTACGCAGAACGAAGTATTTATAGGCCATACCTGTACAGAATATCCTTCATGTCCGGTACCTGATCACTAAACTGCATCCGATTGACCAGCTGTAAGTCAAACACATTTGATAATTCGCCACAGAAGCTTATAGCCATAGCCACACATGTACTAATATGAAGGAACAAGTTGTGTTGGCTTACAACATCGATATCCACAGGAGCGGCAACTCCGCCTCTCAAATGCTCCCTCTGAATTTTTGTCATCAACTCATCTAAACCGAAACAAGCAAGAAGCATTACCGTATCCATAGCCCCCAGTACTAGGGTTACCTTCTAGTGATTTAGTCATTAGTGCGCTACACATGTCACTCACGGTGAATACGCCATGTGTGTTGTTGTTGCAGCAGAAACAACGGTGAAATATACCGTAACTCATGACCGACCGACAGTGTAAAGGTAAACTTGTGAGATGAATAGTGCGTGTGGACATAGAAGCAAAACTCGAAAGTTAAAATTACGTGATGTGTGTGTATAAGTGTAGCGCACTAATGAAAGGGCCAAAATTACGCCACTTCCTTACAAGAATCTTCGTATTTTAACACCTCAGACTCCAAACGCCCTTCCCAGTCTTCATTACATCGATAAGCTGCTGATACCAGCCATCGCACTTGCTGGTTAACCCTTAATGACCCGTTCCACCTGCTCACCACGCGAAACATCCTTTCCTTCCTGATAGCCTGAAGAACATAAAAACCCAGCAGCATTGCATTCCCATTCAACGTTGAATACCGTACCGACCGATATTATCGCAGTAAAATTGGATTCAGTTCACCACCACACGTACACACACCGACAAAACAACTTTCATAAAACTTTTATTCTATTATCACTGAATTGAATGAAGAGACGATGAAGTAGCAATGACCATACATTGTAGAACATAGTAGGGAGGGGCCCTACTACGCTTCCGATGGGCTTAGTACATAGCTTCTTCCGTTTACAAGTATTTTGACGTTCTGGAGATCTAACTCAGCACCCCTTTCATCCCTGACTGTGCAATGAAACACGTTCACATCCGCCGCAGTAGAAGAAGACTGAGTAGTCTCCGAATGAGTCGCATCTTCGGTTGTCTCCTGTACTAAGGAAGACGGAGGAGATGGGAAAAGAATACGAAGAGGCGGCATATGCTGTCGCTTCTCGAATTCCTCAGCCAGCTCCTTGCTCTCATATCGCTCCGTTTGCAAACGAAAGAACCCATCTTCGCATTTCTTGTACCTACCGTAGCAAAGTTCATGTGTATACATGCTGATCAATCGCAGATATTGACAACTGCAGAACAGCTTACTGAAATCTGGAATGTCCGGAAGGTAGACGAATCTCGTGCGATTTCAACAAATGCCCGGATAAACGAGCACCTTTCGGAAAGCGCTTGGGACAGATGTGACACAGATAGGGCATAGGATTCAGCTAAAAAAAGGAAAACTACAGATGCTAACGGCGGGTATGACAAAAAAAGCAAAAAGTAAGACTGAGAATAGACCACAAAAAGTATGCATGAGACACGAGCAACGCCAAGTGCACGTTGTCAGCTCACCACGTGCTTGGTTCGAACATGAGAATCCATGGATCGCCTCCATTTGAAAAGCTTCTCGCAATGAGGACACTTGAAAGACGGAGTGCCAAAGTGTTTCGTCATGTGTGTCTCCAGAGATTCTCTCTTGTCGAACCTACAAAAAATAGAGAAGCTGACGCAAATACAGACAAGGGACAGGATTCTTTTCCTCGGCGTCATTTACTGACACCGGAAAGAGCTTAAAAATCGCACGTTCATGCGATCCAAGACTGTTGTTGATCAAAACTCACGTTTTTCCACAGGTAAGACAGGCGTAATCCTTTTTGGTGGTGTGTCTGGCGCGAATGTGAGCCCGCAGATCACTCGGAGTCTCCACGGTCATATCACACATCGGACAGATTAGCTTCTTCACTGAACACGCAAGGAGAGACCTCAAGTTTTCTTCAACACCTCCCCGAATCCGCTCCTTACTGATGGCGAACGGTTGCGCAACCGTGGACAACCGACACAGAGTTGGGCGCCTGTTGACCACGGTGGCCCAACGCCTACAACATGTCCGTTGACGGACCCCGGTTGCGCAACCGTTCGCCATCAGTGAGGAGCAGATTGGGGTAACAGTGCTCCGTCTCATCCCAGGCTTACCGTGTCGACGAGTGTGCTCGCGAAGTAGCCGTTCAGAACCAAAAGCCTTGTGACAGTGAAAACACTTTAGGCGACAGGACGCTAAAACACGAACAAAGCATCCGAATGCACGCACAAACGGACGCATGCAGGCAGCCACATGTGAATGCGCAGCGTACAGTCAGAATGGGAATTTCGAAGCATGTGATCGGTGACTTTTGTCTGAGTGGCCAGAAAACTTCCGCAGTAGGGACAAGCATACTCTCTGGCGGCCGTATGATGCTTCAGATGACGAAAAAGCTCAGCCTTACGCCGAAACGCTACGTCACTACATTCTGAAAAAAGATCCAAAAGATTTTTACACAACCTCACAGATGCACAGTGCAGAAACAAAAGGGTATTACATTACCTTGTACTGATCAGGCCAGCTTACCTTCCCACTTACACTCGTACAGCTTCTCTGCATTCTTATCTTGCTTGCGCAAGTCTCTCACGTGCACATCAGTGTGCTCGAAGAAATCCTCTGCGTCATCAAACAAACTCTATAACAAAAGCCTAAACCATAACAAGTCTTCAAAGCACCGCAATGATGAAACACTTTAAAAGGAAGGGCCCAAATTAGCTCTTACACCACAACCATCCCAAAGGCAAATGAGTGGGGTTCCAATGAAAAGAATCCGATTGGCGCCTTCTTGTCGCTGCGCGGAGTTGCAATGTGCCACAGTTTGGGCCTCTGTTGTACTGTGTCGGCGTACATAGCGAATACACGCCAGCTCCACTTTGGCATGAAAACAATGAAAGAGCATGTGACGTCGAAGACAATCATAGTCGTCACTGGAAAAGCCACATCCGGAAACCAAACAATCAGCACTGCCTATAACAAAAGCAAGGTGTTTGAAGTTACTGGGCGCTGGGCGCTGGGCGCTAGGCGCGGAGGGGTTAACCACTGGGCGCTGGGCGCTGGGCGTTGGGCGCTGGGCGGTGAACAGTAGTAGCCTCTATTTTGCGCAAGCGCATGGACAGACTTAGGCTTAGGCTAAGGCTTAGGTTGAGGCTAGGCTTAGGCTTAGGCTAAAGCTAAGGCTTAGGCTTTGGTATTGGATGCAGAGGGGTACGCCTCAGCCTAAGCCTAAGCCTAGTATAAGTCCGTCCATGCGCTTGCGCAAAATAGATGCAACTGTTCACCGCCCAGCGCCCAGTAACCCCTCCACGTCTAGCGCCCAGCGCCCAGTGGTTAACCCCTCCGCGTCCAGCGCCCAGCGCTCAGCGCCCAGTAACTTAAAACACCTACAAAAGCAAGCATTTAGACGACTGTACATACACACGACCACGGCTACCGTACGCGTCGCTTCTCAAGCTAACCGTTAGCGCGCTGTTCCTCCAAATAATGCTGCTGCATCATGTGTGATTTCAATTTCTTTGTATCGTCAAATTGTTCTTCACATCCGTCCCAGCAGCAATAAATGATGTACAGACCATCGACTTGTTGCTTCTCCGGCGCATCAGATACCAGCGGATTGAACAGCCATGTTTTCTCCAATTGTTTTCTTGACGCCATGAAGAATAGTGTACATACGTGTACTTACTTCTCAGAACTGCTTC